>JAPMOQ010000382.1:251126-338269 GCA_026543055.1 Argiope trifasciata | reverse complement strand
TAAGAATGAAACACCCGTCAGTTTTCAAATCTGATAATATTAAACGATGTAGCGATCCCACTTAACAAATATTTGTGCGTACTTTTGAAGATGCTCGGTTCGGAATCAGAGGGTTTTGATTACAGAAATGAAATAACATTAACTGATATTACACTAAGCGATGTCTTCTTTATTTTAAATAGTTTGGAGTAAATAACTTCAAATAGTAGAGAACAAACATTACGCTATCTCTAAAGCATAGCTAAATAATGAAAACTCTGAGTAGTGAAGTTTTGAATCTAAAATTAATGGTTGTCAGGTGGCAACGATGGGAACATTCATCCTCCCCACATACATCTACATACATAAAATCAATAAATCAACATGATTTATTCCCAATATAAAAACACTCTATATATATTACTACTCACAATATATAGGTATCATACGTATTTACAGAATTTAGGAATATCAAATATAAATGCAAATTAGTATTGAATTTTAAACTAGTTTTTGTTGGGTGTATAGCAGAATGATATTTTGGACCTATATTGTTATTATTATTTTGAGAATTTTATCCAAGTTTAAGATAAATTACAAATTATCTACCAATTTCAAAATTTTTAGAAAATACTTCGCATAGAAGATTAGCTGCTCAAACCTATAGAAATACATTACATGATGTTCACTACTTTAAGGACAAATCACCAAACATTTTTATTCTCTAAATGGTTGTGCCAATTTATTAATAATTATTTCTGCATCCGAATCATCTAATATTTTTTTTCGATTAAAAGGAGTGCATAAGATTCCAGACTCTTCTCAGAAAATAAATTTCTTAATCTATTCTTAATGACTTGCTTTGACAGTGTCTTTTCACTATGATTTTGAATGAATGATAGGTTGTAGATGACTTCTTAAAGTTCATATAAGTTCTCATATGCTTTATCAGGGAGGCTGTTTGATAAAACATATGAGATGCTAACATTTTTAATATGCATACTGGAATTTGTAAAATTATCATAAATAGTATCATTAAGTTTTCATCAGTATTTCAAATGGTACCAGTTTAGTTGTCATGCTACTTTGCTATGCATCTTTTTAAAGAAGTTTTATATATGATTTTCAATAATACTTTGCAATATTGTTACGAAAATCAGATCAATTTCATAGTTCCATGAAATCAGTAATTCTAATATTGTTCTTCTGTTACGAACATGAGTACAAAATCTACTTTAATTCCTGCGATATCAAACCTTCGCTTGTTGTAATGAAGTGCAATTTATTTTCATGCTTTTACTAGAACTTTTTCCTTTCTTCGTTTCTTCAAATGGAATTATATTTTAGACAGTTTAAAAATATTATTTTGATAGATTTAGTTTTTAATCATGCTTTTATTTTGTAGTTCCCCTTGTACCGGGATTATTTTTTCTGATGGTTATGTTATTCCTTTATTTGTTAATAACGACTTTTGACGAATAGATAGTTGTCTTCAATTGATTGCTGAAATATTCAATTAAATTTTATTTCGTTCCTCTTAATAATTTCTTCAGCAAATTATTTTTAAACATCAGATTTTGATGGACATAGAACATGTATTATTTTAGAAGTTATACATTTCCTGTATATTGTTTACCTAATTTACCCATCATTTAATTATTACCTAAAATTTGAAAATTAATTTGAAATAACTAAACTACGACTAAAATAAAATTCCTTGCAGGTGCTCTATAAAAGTGGGAGCATAGTATAAAATTTTCATCACTTCTTACGCTTAAACTTAATTGCAAGTATAAAAAAAATTTCAAGAAGTTTTTTAAAAGCATACTGAAAACAGAAACCAACTCACCACGAAAAATAAAATGTATCTTTATCTTTCCTCATCGACAATGGAAAAAAAGTTATGGATAAAATATTTGTAGATGTCCTGTCTTTTTCCCTTGTTTGTGCATGTTCCTACAACTTAGATTGCATTTATTGGCGAATTTGAAGTTGAATTTCATAATTAAATTAATACAAATAATAAAATGTGTGACTAGGCTGATTACTGAAGGTAGATAGCGTTTAATACAAAAAAAAGTAAAAATAGTGGAATCAAAATTTAAACCTAACTTTTGTAAAAAACCGTGCCTTTTTTATTTATGATTTTAAGCTTTATCATCCATATATTTAGTTTTTACTTTTGCCCTTTAATCACAAATCGCGCTTATGATGGTAATCATACTGACCGTATACTAGTTACCACTCAGAAATAAATGCTTACTTGAAAAATCTAAAACAAGTAATATTTTTTTAATTCAATTCCTACCTAGATCAACAAAGAAAAATTTTATCTGAGTTACTTTTTATTAAATTATTATCAAAAAATTATTAAGCATAAAAAAATTGATGATTTTTGCAAGAATTCAGCACGCATTCTTCATCTTCACGTGAAAAATACTGAAATCCTTGCATCCTGTTGATTTCAATTTTCATTACGAACTGCTAAAATTCTATTTAAAGTATTAAAAATTAATTAAACTTAATTAATGAATCAATATTTGAAAAAAAACTGCATTAACATCAAGTGTATCCACTACAAGTTAAAAATATATATATTTGAACTTGAAGGGATGAATAAAAAGTGTTTTATGAAAGATTGAAAATTTGAACAAGATATCTAAATAAATATATATATAAGGAGAATGCGAACTAATAGTAGGAAGTGAAAAATAAAAGTTGGATTGGAGATCAGCTTTCCATTTTGGACGCATGCTTAGTAATGTTTCAATTTTTTTTTAAATTAGCTTTTAGATATTTTTTGCAACATATCTATTGAATGAATTTAACAAGAATATTTTTATACAAATTTTAGATTTAAAAAAACGTACAATGAATTCCGAGAAAATGATTAAATCATTAATGTCTTTTAAGCATCATATCTTTACGAAAGTGGAAATGCAGTCATGTTATTAATTAAAAATAACTGTAGGATATGGTGCGACATGCGAATCTGATTTACGCTTCAAAGGAATTAATTACCATGCATCCGGCTCTTTGATTGCAGTAATCATTAGTTTTTATTTGATGTGTATTATGTAATATTTTTATTTGATGTATTGATATCCAATATTTATTGGAATACATATTATTGGGTTGTTCGGAAAGTCATTTCGTTTTGTTTTTTTTGTCAAAATGAAAAGAAATTTTCGTTTAATGAATAAATTATTTATTAAATTATAAAATTGCCATTCTGGTCTAATACCTTTTGGTAGTAACATGATTACACGCTCATAAAAGTTTTGGTCTTTGCTGTAAAAAAAACTGATCGAGGTGGTTTTTGGCCTCCTCATTTGAAGGAAAAATTTTGCAAATCAGTTCTGGTACTGATGTACTGTTAACACATCTTCTCCACACATATTGGCTAATTTATTTCTGGCCTGACAGCATTTTTACCTTTTATATAGCAAAAAAGAAAAAAATGACGAAAATGCTGTTTATTGCTCTCCATATTTAAAAGGGCACCATCCAAAAACTACTGCGAAGAATCAGCTGCACTTTTTCACACTCAAGCCTTGCTATATCAGCTCTTAAAACATAAAATGATTTTGCGGTTTAAGTATGAAATTGGGTGCGAAAAATACAATTAAATCCTCTGTCGGGAAAAAACGAAATTACTTTCCGAACAACCTAATATAATAAAATACAAATCTAATGCGCAAGAATGAATTTTTGTTTGTTCATATTTCATGCGCTTGTGTACCTTTCATCCAATTGCCAGAAAACTGTATCAACTTACTGCTTGCACTTGTGCGAAAGTTATCGTTATAGAAAATTATTATATTTATATCTAATGTATATAAAAGGTGAATTTTTGTTTGTTCGTAAAAAAAAAAGAAGCTAATTTTATTAAAAATTAATTAGATCTTGAATATGAACTCTCCTATCTTCATTTTTAGGCATGAGTTCTTATGGTTAAATACTTTTTTTTCTCGAAGATATTGCAAGCTAATATTCTTCCCGAAATTGAGTTCTATCCCCTCAGTTGTATGCATTGATTTTTCTTAATTCCATCATATACAATGACGAGTTTGAATCCCGCATCGAATTACTAAATTTTTAATTTTCAATTAAACAAAAGTATAAAATATTGTAAAGTGTACAAATTATTTGAAAACTCATCATTACTTCAAATTCCTTTATATTATTCTAACCATTAAAATAATATTAATTTTCCCAAATAAGATGTGCCATCAAATTAGGAATTCAAAGTAAATTCTTATGTTAAGGGTTTAATATAATATACATGAATATTCTATGAATAACTATTTTAATTGTCATTTTATAAAACATCTTTATAAGAAGTCAATAAATAATATCTGAAATTATATGGATCTTGCAGCGAAGAGTAACTGAAAGAAAAATATATGAAAAAGAATTTATATAAAAAAAACACGTTTCTCTATGACACAGTTGTAATATTGAATGCAGAATATGAATAATTCAGGTTTTAATTCATTTAATAAACTTAGCATATACTTGGATAAGATCATTTAGTGTAGCTAAATAACTACCATATCACATGTATTTATTTTTTGTCGTCAAATGAAGTTGACAATATTTTTTTAGTATGATAAATGAGGTCTCTAAATGAGATTGCAAAAAGATAGTTTACTGTAAAATAAACTTAGAACGACACCTAGAATCAGATGTCTGAAAATTTGTAGGCTTAACATCGTTGGCATCTATCACATTTTCTTCGTCAATAGATCAAAAAAATTTGGCAAAATGTGGTATCCTATTCACCATTCACCTTATCCTTTGTATTGCCAAACATAGTTCCAATTATAAATTGAATGAATGACGTATCAGATGTCTGAAATTCTGCGGGCTTTCATCGCATGAAAATCGTAGTCAACTGTCCAGAAATTTCTGCAGAATTCGATATCTTATTCACCTTTGTCGTATATATTGCCAAAAGTCATGCAAATTATAAGCTTGATGAAAGAATTTTCAATCAAAAGCATGAAAATCTGCTTTCTTGAACATAAATGGCATTACATTCTTAGTCGGCCGACCAAAAATCTGAAGAATTCGGCATCTTATTGACCTGCCATCCTGTCGAATATTTTATCAAATATAGTCAAACAGCTTTAACCGTTACTTGGATATTCCAAATGTTTACAATATATTAACTTTAATAAGGTGGTTTTTAAATTATCACAATCGAGAATGTGCAACTCACCACAAACATCCTATCCTAATGTGGTGAGACATTTTCCGATGAAATTCTCACCCTCGATATGGGGAGAAGCAAATGGTTGCCAACATGGGAGCAAGTGCCCCCTTGCTAATGCCATTTCCGATTCTTTCTGTCATTTCAAATCATTAAATGATATTTCGATTGTTTACTATGTATTATGATAGTTTACAAATTGCACATTTATGTCCAGCTCTCCACTACAGATTAATAATTTAATCCTTAACTTCCATCATTAGATCCACTACAGAGATGGCTGTTGTCGACGAAATTCTCAATCTCTGGGCGATGTGGTGGAGGGAAGAATCAGTTACCGACAGAGGGACAATTGCTGCTCTTTCTACCCTATGAATGCCACCACTGATGGCTTAAAATAATTAATTTTACAGTTTCAGATTATTTAAAAGGGCCGTGGACGACTTGAACTAATGAAAATATTTTTTTTCAAATTGTAGAGCTTTATACTTAAGATATTTTTTCCCTATGCTTTCGAATTCCAATTTAGCACATTCGAAGAAATCATGTTCTCACTACACAATTGCTTAGTGAGCTAAATATTTCTTTTAACACACATTAAAATATTATTGCTTAAATATATATGAAGAAACAGTTCATAATAAATTATAGCATAGCTTTATTTTAAAATAAGGAATACAATGGAAAGATTTAAGCTATTACTTTCGTAAAATATAATAATATGTAAAACAATACCATACAAAAAATGAACGCTCTTAAGAAATAAGTACTTAAAATTAGAAACAAACTTTTAATAATAACAATTAAAAGTAGAAATATTATTCTAATAAAACAACAAATCAAGATAACCAACATATCACTAACACAAAGGGTATCATAAAAGAAACTATAATATCACCAGTTAAGAACACATAAATTTTCAAATTACATCACAGAAAATAAATAGGCACAAGTCATGCAAATACATATATAATATCACCCAAAACATGTGCTAGAGTTATTTTTCCTAATGCATTTTTACAATAACAATACATACAAGAAATGAATACTTTTTAAAAAGTATGTAAAAAATTAGTTTAATAATATAATAAATGAGCAAAATAATAAAACTGGTAAAACATTTTTACAGAAATAAGAATTCAATATTAATAAAAAAAAATGCATGAAACCATTCAAATAATATTGCAGGAAACAAATTCACATGCATCATGCAAATAGTTATAAAATGTCACCCAGTAAACTTGTAAGGATTATTCTTTCTAATGCATTTTTAAAGCTATAATACCACAAAGGAAAAGAATGCAATAAAAATTAAAAGAAAAACCATTATAAAAATCCAATGAATCAGGAAAACAACATAGCACTGGTAAAAAAAATTATTAAAAGAATGAGATCCCAATATCAATGAACAAAAATGTGAAAATATCCAAAGATCAACAAAAATGAATATAATTAGATATGTGTTTTGTGAAAAGATTTAAAATTTCATTTGATAAATATATTTGAACTATTTCTTTTAATACAGTTTAAACTGACTCTAAAATGTGATAAACATTAATATAAATATAAATTTTATTTAAAATATATTAGAAATCTCACTTTATAACAAATACGTTGTAGTATATATGTAACAAAATAGTTGCGTATTAAATATAGCATAAAAGACTTTATTAAAATTCTTGGTTTTGTGCCTTATTTAAAAATCTACCATTTAAATATAATAAGGTATTCATTACTTCAGTACGTTCTTCTAAGGGAAAAAAATGTACTGAAGGTAAAAAGACAAGATATTCAATTGAAAGAATAATCCAGTCTAGAACAGAGAAAGCAAGAAATGAGATGAAAATAATTTATTCAAAAATGACTTTTAAAAAATTAATAGGTGCATTTTTTTATTAATTAGAATATATATTAAAAACGAAACCCAAATTTTAACAGAAACAGAAGAAATCCATATATTTTCTAAAAAATAAATTTTACCTCCAATCGAATTTAAATTTAATTTACTTTGTTTTTAGCAAGTTTGAAGCCATATAGATGTTAGAAAAGCAATTTGTGTGTAAAATGTAATATCTCTATTGCATATTCCAACAATATAAATATAGGCAGTTTTTGTCCGAAAGAAATTCAGTTGGAACAGTAGGAAATTTTAAAATACTTCTTAAACGGTTTTACATTTTAGATAAAACCAGGAAGACACATCTTTAATAACTATTGATAAATGCAATCAAATGTAAAGAAAACCTAATACACAAGTTTAAGACAGTTTTAGATAAAGTTTTACAGAGTTTAATAAAGAAATAGACAATATATAAATTATGCAACAATTTTAATATGAATAAATAATTTCTTTGGAGTTTGTAATTTTTATACATTTGTAAAACATTTCAATATTAAACAATAATATAAATAAAATAAAAACAGCAAAATAGCAAACAAAAATTATCCAATGTAAATAAAAATAAATTAAATAATAAATATAATTAAAATAAAGCTTACGGAGACTACAAATCAAAACATTTAAATTCAAACTGATACATTGATAACAGTGTTAACATAAAAAAATATTTAGCATAAACATTTTCAATAATGTAACCCCTCATGACTAGGAATGTACTTTCTCTCATGCTTGCAAATGGATAACATATGCAAACATTTCTTAAAATACTGCATCTGATAAAAAAAAATTAAAACACAAAAAGGATCGATGAATGTTTTAAAACTATCCAAAATTAGTTTCTAAAATACATAAGGATCTTGTTCAGAATATTTTACTTGCATATGTATAAGGTATGCAAATAGTACAAAAAATCATATACATAAAAATTATCAAAAAACACAAAAATATCAATATAAGTATAGAATAGCATATAAATTTCTAGATTTTTAAGCGGTTTCTTCATTAGCTACTGACACCTGCTCAATGACACGAAACTTTGGAACAGGAATTGGATTCAAGGGGTCAAAAAACTCCACATTTACAGGAAATTTTTTTCTTCTGTAGACAAAAATAGAATGCTTTGAATCTTTAAATATTATTAATATAAAAACTGAAAATATGGAATAAAGTTTGACTCCCAATTTCAGATGAATTTTATCAAATAAAAATGTGATGAAATCATTTAAAAAATATTCACACTGTGGACAAAGATGAATTAAATCAGCCCAAATATTGAGATGTTATCTTTTAGAAAAGGATTTGCAGGTTGTTAAAACTTTAATTTAAACCCTCAAGGCTTTCCACCAGAGGGCGCTGTGGCCCTCACCAATGTTTTGTTTATGCTCAGTCTAACCATAGGCAGTGCGTACTAGAATGTGAATCCGAATCGAGTGTGTCTTTTCTTTGTCTTCTTTGTGTGTTACTGTTTCGTTCCTGTGGTTATGTGTGTTGTTCGTAATAAATGTGTTTATAAAACAATCGTTGCCTTCGACTCCTTTCTGACAGGTAAGAGCTTTTCATAATAATTGTATTTGATAATTGAACCAATGAACTGCGAAATTGAAGTCTAATCATTTTTGGTGCCGAAACCCGGGAGTTTCGATTCGGCCATAGATACCTTTAGATCGAAACTAGAAATTTGATGCGAATTAGTTAAAATGGATCTAGAGTCTTTAAAGAAGATTAGAACTCCTGTCAGAAAGGTTGCAACTGAAATTTGTAAACAGCTAGAGTAGGAAATAAATAAAACAGAGCACAGATCTTTAGACATAATCGAAGAACTCTTAGCGAAATTATTAGACAAAGATGATCAACTAAAGAAACTCGACTCAGATATTTTAAATTTGTGCAAAGCACAACAATCAAGTTGAACAGCAGCAAGAATACAGGGATAAAATAATAACCTGGAAAATGCGAGCTGAGAAAATTATGCGAAAATTTGAAATCGAAACTATCAATGATAGAACTATTAACAGAAATCCTCAACGGTGTTCAGTTAAACTTCCGCGATTACAAATACCTCAATATGATGGAGACATTCTAAAATTTAATGACTTTTATTCTCAATTTGATACAGCCATAAATAAAAATTCAGATCTTAGCGATGTTGAAAAATTGAACTATTTAAAATCTTATTTAGTTAACGATGCTGAAATAGCTATTCGTGGCTTGGCTTTAAAATCGGAAAATTATGAAGTTGCGATAAATATTCTAAAAGAGAGATTTGGTAGAACCGAGATGATTATTGATGCTCATATGTCCAACTACTAAATTTAAATCCTGTGCGTAAAGCAAACGATGTTAAGTCGTTACGAAAATTATATTCTACGTGTGAAACGCACATACGCGGTTTAGAAAATAGTGGCGTTAATCCTAATAGTTATAGTTCTTTACTTCACCCCATATTACTAAAATCTATCCCTAAAGAATTATCCTTAGAATTTTCACGTAAAATGTACATGAAAGGAGAAAATACTATTTCGGATTTATTAAATTTCTTAAAACTTGAAATTCAATGCCGCGAGCGAAATGAACATTTATTCAAAGAATTTGTCACAGATGCACGTACAGAATCTAGAGTTAACACTTTTGAAAAACCTAATCATAAGTATGGAAAATTTAATAAAACTAAATTTGAGTTATTTAATAGAAATAAAGAAACGAGCGCGAATTCTCCGCATGCATCTGCCTTTGTAGTAGACGTGAAAAAATGCGTATTTTGTGTAGAACCTGAATCCAAACACGATTCCTTTTCTTGTACTTTGCCGATCCCTGAAAGGAAGGCGCATTTAAGAAGAAATGGGATATGTTTCTTGTGCCTCAAAAAGGCAGGTCATGTTTACAGAAATTGCCCCTTGAAAAAGACATGTGGAAAATGTCAACGTAAACACTCTAAACTAATTTGCGATGCGTCAACCCCGCCCGCACCCGCTAAGGGTGAAAGGTCGTTCGAGGGGGAAAATGTAGCTACTTGCTCTAATATAAATGTAAATGAAGATGAAATACTTTGGGAATCATGTTCCGCTTTATTGAAAATTGGGGGAAAAAGGAAAATGCTAAACATTCTTCTAGACAACGCTTCTCAGCGATGCTTTCTGAAAAAGGAAATAGCGGACGATTTAAAAATCCCTATAATAAGAAAAGAAAAATTGCTAGTTTATACATTTGGTTCAAGAGACCCGATTGAGAAAATATATGACGTTGTAAAATTTACTCTTTGCAATTCTCGTGATCCTGAAAAAGGCATTGAAATTGAAGCTTTGCTTTGCGATGTTATTTCTAGTTCTCCTTTTAAAGTATCGTCAAATAAACTAAAAAAGATGCGTAGTAAAAAGAAAATACAGCTTTCAGATGCTTGCGAGACTTTCGGAAACGGATTTTCTCTCCTAATTGGAGCGCAATATTTTTGGGAAATTCATTCAGGCAAAAGAGAAAATTTAACTAAAACATTATTTGTAATTGATACAATTTTCGGTAAAGTTGTACAAGGTCGAATATCTCCAATAGATTTAAATTGCGACAAGAACGTTTCTGTTATTGAAATAGAATGTTGTTCAGCATTAAATGAAACTTTAAAAATGTTTTGGGATTTAGATGCGATGGGAATAAGTGATAGGGAAAATATCTCTAATTGCGAAAAGGATTTAATTGCGCGCTTTGAAAACAACTTAAAATTCAAAAATGGGAGATATGAAACTAAACTCTTTTGGGATGAAAATACTAACGAATTGCATGATAATTTTGAGATAGCTAGGCGAAGATTTGAAAATTTATGTGTGAGAATGAAAAACAATGATTGGCTTTTGAATGAATATAAGAATATTATTGCAGAGCAATTAAATCTGAACATTGTTGAGGAGTGCAGCTTGAAAAATAAAAACGCGTACTATATGCCACATTCTGCAGTTGTAAGAATCGATAAAGAAACATCGAAGGTTAGAATGGTTTTTGACGCATCCTCCAAAGGTAAAGGTTGCAAATCTTTAAATGACTGTCTTACACCTGGTCCGCCTTTAAATCCTAGAATCCTTGATGTGCTATTGAGATTCCGCGAATTTGAATATGCATTTTGTAGTGATATACAAGGAGCATTTTTAACAATTGGAATAGCAGAGGAAGATAGGGATTATTTGAGATTTTTCTGGTTCCCAAATGACCAGGATTCGAAGTCTCATAGAATTCTGAGAATGACACGCGTACCGTTCGGTGTAACATCTAGTCCATTTATGCTTGCTGCAACCATTAAATACCATATTCGAAAATATAAGCAAGAGCAATGCGAAGCCTATGAAATGCTTAATTCATCACTTTACGTAGATGATTTGTTTTACGGAGCTAATACGTTAAATGAAGCTTTAGACCTTTCTATAGCTGCCGTAGAAATTCTTAAAGATGCGAACATGAATTTGAGAAAATTCAAAACCAATTCCAAAGAACTGAGAAATTTGTGGTGCGAAAGAGGTATGCATGATATTAAAGAGTCCAGCATGCGTCCTTTGAAAGTTTTAGGAATAATATGGAATACCAATGAGGATACGTTTAATTTAGATGTGCAGCCTATTCTCAAACTGATAGAGAATTTGAAAAACACTAAGCGGAGCGTTCTTCAGACGGCTGCAAAGATCTATGACCCAGTTGGATTTATTTCTCCCTTTATTGTGATCATTAAATGCCTATTGCAAGAAATTTGGGAATATGGGTTAAGATGGGATGACGAACTGCCAACTGAATTAAAGATAAAATGGGAAAACTGGTGCTCTGAAATTTATCTTTTAAAGGACTTGACATTTGAAAGGAAATATTTCCCCTTTCCTTTGCATCAAGCGAAAGAGTTAGAACTGCATATCTTTTCGGATGCTTGCCCTAGAGAGTTCGGAGCAGTGAGTTACTTTCGCTATGTAACTTACAATGGATGTATATCCACCAGTTTTGTAACATCAAAATCGCGAGTAGCACCACTAAAGAAATTAACCCTCCTTAGACTGGAATTAATGGGAGCTGTAATTGCTGCCAGAATTTTGCGGTATATAAAAGAAAATTTTAAATTTCCCATTTCCAAGATATTTTTGTGGAGTGATTCTTTAATCTCTCTCCATTAAATCAAAGGGTCAGCTGCTAAATGGAAACCCTTTGTTTCTAACCGTGTGATGGAAATTCAATCCTACTCCGATCCTGCGGATTGGTATTACTGCAGCGGAAAAGATAATCCTGCTGATTACATTTCTCGAGGAGCAGGTATGGAGAAGCTGATGAATAGTCCGACTTGGACTCACGGTCCAGAGTGGCTTCTTCAGGAGAAAGAAAATTGGCCTAAAGGCTCGGACTTTAACGATTTCTCTAGTGAATCATGCGAGAGAAAAATTAATCACAACGAAATCTTAACTTTTGTGTGTGAAGCTCATACGAACTCCGCGCCTTTACTTGATATCAACAAATACAGTTGCTTGAATAAATTGCACGAGTTACAGGTTGGGTGTTTCGCTTCATACACAATGTTAGAAATAATAATAAAAAATATAATGAATTTACTGCTGAAGAACTCGATGGTGCCGAAAATTATTGGATAAAATCAGTACAAGGAGAAGTTTTTAATGAAGAAATTGCTTATTTAAAGCAAGGAAAATCAGTATTGAAAACTTCCAAGATTTTAGAATTAAATCCCTTTCTTGATTCCTTTGGGATAATCCACGCTGGTGGGAGACTCCAGAAATCGAAATTTACATACCTACAAAAACACCCAATCATTATGCCTGCAAAGCATCATTTCGTGAGTTTGTTAGTTTTAAACTCGCATAGAAAAGTGTTCCATGGTGGAATTTCTGAAACTCTCATGGAAATACGTGAGAAATACTGGATAATGAGAGGAAGACAAACGATAAAGAATCTTCTAAAACGATGCGTTTTGTGTAAAAGATTCAACTCTTCACCAGGTGTTCAAGCTACTGCACCTTTGCCAGCTGTGCGAATGGAGCAGTTACCTCCATTTTCTATTGTGGGAATAGATTTTGGAGGACCACTCTACACCAAGAACTGCGACGATAAAAACTACATCGTTTTGTTTACGTGCGGTGTAACTCGTGCTCTCCACTTAGAACTAGTTGACAATCTGACTACTGAAACATTTCTCCTAGCACTTAGACGGTTTATCGCTCATCGAGGACTGTGTTCTGAGATTTGGTCAGATAATGCCAAAACGTTCAAGAGAACTGAATTGGAGCTAAAACATTTGTAGAGTGTCATCAGTCATCCAATGGTGAAAGACTTTTATGCCTCCCACAAAATCCAGTGGCGCTTTATCATTGAGAAAGCGGCAGGGTGGGGTGGTTTCTATGAAAGACTTATTAGATCTGTGAAACTTGCCCTTCGAAAAACTTTAGGAAAAATGACTTTGTATCGAGAAGAATTAGAGACTTTAATTATTGAAATTGAAGGTGTGCTTGATTCTCGTCCTTTAACTTATGTGTTTTCTGAACTTCAGGAACCTATTCCTCTTACTCCCGCTCATTTGTTATTGGGAAGAAGAGTTAATAGTTTACCTCCTGCCAGGCTTACTATTGATGCTAATTTGAGTAACAAAAAAATTGTAATTAAAAGGTTTAATTATCGTGAAAGGTTAACTAATCATTTTTGGAATAAATGGCTTTTAAAGAATATCTTTTAACGTTAAGATCTACTCATTATGTGAAACCAATAGGTAACGTTAGAGAATTTAAAGTTGATGATATTGTATTATTTAATGATGATAAACTTCCTAGGCATTTTTGGAAATTAGGAAGGATAGTAGCTGTATTTCCTGGCAGAGATGGTAAAGTTAGATCTTGTCAAGTTAAAACGAATACGTCTGTTATTAAAAGACCTGTTCAATTGTTATACAACCTCGAAATTGATGAAAGATTAAATTGAATAGTATTATTAATTCCATTATGTTTTTTAGGAACCTGTATTGAGATTTGGGATTTAAATGGAAATATGATGATATTTATCCTAAACTTGTATGTAACTTTATTATTAATGAAGTGTTGGTAAGTATAAAACTATTGTGATGAAACATTGAATTTGTAACATTGATATTATATAATAGTTGCAATTCTGCCTGATGTGTTAGATGCAAAATGTTTTTGTTTTTAAATTTGAATGAACCTTTAAGTCATTCGGGGGGGAGTGTGTTAAAACTTTAATTTGAACCCTCAAGGCTTTCCACCAGAGGGCGCTGTGGCCCTCACCAATGTTTTGTTTATGCTCAGTCTAACCATAGGCAGTGCGTACTAGAATGTGAATCCGAATCGAGTGTGTCTTTTCTTTGTCTTCTTTGTGTGTTACTGTTTCGTTCCTGTGGTTATGTGTGCTGTTCGTAATAAATGTGTTTATAAAACAATCGTTGCCTTCGACTCCTTTCTGACAGGTAAGAGCTTTTCATAATAATTGTATTTGGTAATTGAACCAATGAACTGCGAAATTGAAGTCTAATCACAGGTATTGAGATATTTGATGTTATTCAATAAAATTCTTCGAACTAACCAAGAAATATTTTAGTAGCTCGACTTAATCGTTCTTACAAACTGATTTTGTTGCTCTGGTTTTAAATTGAAATAGCATGTTTTCTTTGTTTTGATATTGTGGTACTCTGTGAAAACTAGCCATGGCTGAGCAGAAATCTCACATACGCACACAAAACCGTAATCATAAATAGTCAATTGACCTGCTTACCTGGATAAATTAGTCCACAACAATGTTGTCATATCTTCACGATATTGTACCGCTTTCAAAACATTGAACAACATCATATAGTTGATGTATAATATCCTGTACTTATAGGGGGCAATGTCATATAAAGAGAGCAAATTATGAACATGTTTTTTTTTTTTTTTAGATATCTTGGATCATTATAACAACAATGGAGATACATGTGACTATATCATTATTATTATCAATGGGATGAGGTTCATTAAAGCTTTCAAATGGTTCCGGAAAAAATAAAATAGGGAGGATGCGAATATCATTACTGTAAAAAATTGGAAATATCAAATTTACTTCAATATTACACAAATGTGAGTTGAGAAAAGCATGATTGAAATAAAAGAGAATTCCACTATAATCAAATCGGATTTTATATTGCAGCGACTAATGAGCTTTTTATTCATCAAAAAGTCCTGGTTCTTCAAAAAAAAAATGTTATTTGGTCATCAAAAATACCTATCCTGCATACGTATATCATTCCAATTCGTCTATTTTGCTATAAATAATCATAAACTTAAAGGTAAAACACAATGTACATAATTTGAGATAAAAATTTCATACGGCATTATATAAATAATTATTGTTTAATTCAATTCTAATAATAATAATTTTTTCAAAAGTAATATATTAGAATGCACCAAAAAGTAGATTATATTATCGCCAAATCAAACTATCTTATTGAAAAATGAGTTTATCTTTCCAAGAATACAATACAGATTAAATTAATCAACCATTAGTTATTACATGTCTCTACTACTCGTAAGTGTACAAGTCGAATTTCCACAAACTCTGTGGATCGCTGAATTTTAAGGCACTGAGTAGACCAGAGCAGAGATGACAAAAGAAAAAAAAATCGTCTTAATAATATATGACAGAAAAGAACGAAACAGAAATCACTAGACTTTTGAAAATGTACAGAAAAAAATTAATGAATCAAATTCTTACTGTTTTTCTGTACGTTAAAATTTTTTTTGACACATAATAGTAATTAATACTGGGTTCATAAGCTAGAAGAACAGCAAATAAAAAAAAATCACTTACTCGTTTTGTAAATAAGCTTCTATTTTACATTTCCATTCAGAAGTTTTAGGATATACAGAGGTCTCAACTTCCTTCAAAGACACATATGTTTCTTTATCTAAATTTGAGAAATGAAGTCTGCAATATAATAATACAAATCTGTTAATTTTCTCAGTAACTGCTTTCAATGTTATGAAAACATGTTTTGTGATCGAGAAAAATTATGAAAAAGTAATTCATATCTAAACACTAAAATACACACTAATTAGAATGTGTAGTAATTCTACAATTTAAAATTAAAATACTGATTATCAAATCAAAATTAAGTAAAATGCATTTAATAAAAAACTTTATTTTAAATAATATATTCCTTGGTCAATATTCCTAGCCTATTACTAATATAATAATGAATGTAACAATTTTTTTAAGGATATTTCTATAAAAAATGAGAATAACAAACCTAGCGCTCACATTTTCCCCCAGAGTTAGTTAAATGAAACGATGCTAGGATTTTTTAAATCAATGTTACCCGAAATTTCAGTATATTGTAAAATGGATTTGTTTGCAAATTTTATTATCTTGGGCCAAATCATTGAGAGAAAATGAAAATGGAAAGAAAAAAAAATCAGTATTGGCTTCTTAATTGTTTACAGCTCATGGTTGTTTAGATAAATCATAGTTACATCCAATGGTACATCCAAATGATTTTTTCTTACAAAATTACAGCAATACAGTAATTTCCCTATGTAATTATTTATTATTACCAAGTTCAATATCTTCGCCAAGTATTTTGATATTTATTACTACACAGTGGTGTGACGAACGAGGATGACTGCAGGATTTTTTTTCTATCTGTATTACGGTAATCAGTCGGCAATATTTGAAAAGGTAATTGAACATGATATTTAATAAATCATATTTATCCAAGTCGAAAACATTTGGATAAATATGATACCAGTAAACTTTGAAAACTTTGCGAACTTTATTAAGTCCGTATTTTTGCGAGTTACTTATTACTATTGCGTTGAAATAATACAGTTACGGAAAGAAAAACTTATTACCTCTGAATTCACCAAAACCACTTGCTGTGCGAAGAAAATGTCGTTTTTGCTACAAGTGTAATACTTGTGTATTCGCCAAAATTGGCTTTTCGCTCATAGATTCAAAAATGTGTTTCAGGAGCACATAATTCACATTACTGTTTCAAATATATGTTGATTCTCTAGAATCGGCATATATCAAATCAGACATGCCAACACGATTAGTTGGTTAAAGTGATAACGCCAAAAATAAGCAATCAGTAGAAAATAATGATATAAAAATTCTTAATCATAAAAAGGGAACACATGCCGACTGAAAACTAAGAGTAGTAATTTTTAGAGAATATCATACGTAATTAATTAATTAACAAAGGATACTTTCATTTTTCTCAAGCTATATCAATTTTTTAGAGTTATATATGCACCAAAATAAAATGAAGAAAAAACACTGATTAATTTCCGGTTATTAAACTTTAATTCAAAAATAACAAAGTACGCTAAATGTGCAGAACCAAAATATGTTATTAATGTAATGGAAATGTTTATTGCGGAGTAAATAGAAATAGGCCATACATTACATTAGAGGATTTATTAATGCCCTGGACGTCAGTCTTAGATGGTATTGTAATGGGAAATGCTTCTTTAATGTTAGGAAACATAAATACTATCGATATGTTCCTCAGATTTTTAAAAATTCTCCAGACACTTTTTAATTTCTATATTTTCTTTTATCGAAGAACTCCATTTACAATGATGTTTGGTAGATGGAGCGTTAGCTCATATTTGAAGATGTTGAATTTTTTTTCCCTCCTCATTAAAGAGATTTCCTATAAAAATAATGTTCAGATATCGTCTAAATTTCGAATATATCTTAATAAATTGTAAAAGTTAAAAAGTAATTTCGTTTCATAATTGTTGTCATTGCTTAGATACGGGCGCACATCCTGTTATTAGTGGTAGTAAGAAAATAATTTTTAAAACCCTTAACGGACTCGAAAGATCGCAGAAACTTTTATAAACGATTAGAATAAAAATTCTGAGAACAGAAATTCAGTCTTTGTAAAGTTTCACACCTCATTTTTCCTCTTCTGATCTATATCTATTATTACCTAATAACTTTAGTAATTTGATTTTGATTTTCGCAAATCACTATAGAAGCTGAAGTACAATTTTAGTGTATTTACGTCAATTTTGGTGAATTTCGAATGTCTTCAATACGTCCAATGCTTGCACAAGAATTTTATTATACTTGTTCTGAACTATAGTTCTGAATACATTTTAGAGAAATTTGAATGGCAAAGTAAGGGAGTTTGATCCTCATAGAATTAGCTACTATAGAACAGAAAAGACTTTTGAAGTTTAATTTTGAATTAACTCTCTTTGAAATGCAAAGGCATTTTCAAGAAGAACACCAATTTAAATAGAGCAAAAAAAAAAAAAAAAAAAAAGGAAATAAAATTTAAATATTATATTTCACACATTCTACTAAATTTAGAGTAAATTCATACAGATAAAACCATGTGTCCAAGTAAAGTTATAATTTGTGCTATTTTACATTCATTTTTTGTAGAGGGCAATAATGAAATTTTTTCTGATATAATGCATAAAAAGAATAGAAATTTTCCTTTTTAAGGAAATCGTGGGTCAATTATGAAGACATGAAGAAGAAATTAGGGAATCCCTGAACGAGAAAGATCTGAAATTAACAATATGTTGTAAACTGAATTTGATGATGCAACAGAAAATGTGGTACAGGTAATTGTGCAATAGAAAAACTTTCGCTAGCTGACTTTATATACTATGCGTCCTATAATTTAAATTGATTTTAGAAGACGTTTTTGAAAAAAAAATGATTAAAATCTGCCAGTAATTTTAGAATACCCAAAATACCAATTTCAGCTTTGGATATTGTATTGTTCGCTAGAAAGGATTGATAATAATGTACCAGAGAGGATCAAATAGCACGAATATAACACTAAATGTTCGAAACACAGCTACTAGACATGATGCAATGTATGCCTTAAAGAACTGATTTGTTGAAGTTATGAAAGGTCCAAACTGGATCATTCCAACTTTTTAAAAAAAGTAAAGAGAATAATGGAGCAATACAACTTAATAATAATAATAATTTTTTAAAAACCAGAAAACAGCTTGATTTTTCTCTTAGTCGTCCCTTAACATTATTTCAAATTCTTTGCAATTTTAAATCATAATTATTAGTAATATAGGGATTTCTAAATAAATAACCGAAATGCGATTAATAACCTACAGTTATAGGGTCTACTGCTTCAGAAATTTTTAGGCCTTTAGTACAAGTTGAAGTGTGCTGAAATATAGTCAGAAAAGCAAAAAGTTATGAAATCGCAACTCTCTCTCTCTTTATATAAAATTTTCCCAGGGTCAGATATTTCATGCATTTAGCATCATCGTCATTTCCAAGAATTGAAGAATGTTTTTGATACTTATCAAGTACTAGCCGCCTTTGGCGACCAGTTGGTTCGCCATGAGTAATGGGGTCTAAAATTTTCAATTAAATCACATATTCATTAGCCTTGAAGTAACTCCGGGCATTGATTGGTCTGAAATTAATATTTTCTTTAAGATGATGGACTGAGAGTTCTAAAAGAAAGCGTTTTCCTAATAATATTCTTTAATTTTATAAATCAGTCAGTTTTAATGATTGATTTAGAAGACTAATTGATGTAGCTACTTTTATTTAAAATATTAATAAAAATATTTTGTAAAATATGGGTCACAGAAAGTATGACCCATAAAGTATGAAGAAATCTAAAACTCATTATTCATAAATGCATTGTTTGACTCAAGCTACATAAAATGCAATTTACTTAATTTAAATCAAATTAATAGTATTAAACAATATATGTGCCTATTAATAATATTTTACAAACTAGCCATTGAGCCGAAACTTGAATGCATATCCTGTATAAATAAAGATAATATATTCAATTAATGATTTAAATATTGGAAACGATCATAGAATCCTTTGCCTTGCATTTTTTAAAGAAATTATCACATTTTATATTTATTTTATTTTATCCAGTCACGTGCTAAAAGTTGCATTTCTTCAGATTTTATTTGCGATGATAGTTTTTTTTTTAATTTGAACTTCCGTCGAAATGATTGCAACACGGTGATAAAACCTAATTTTTTCCCTTTGACGTGCTCTTGCAGATTTTATAGAAAACTTAGCTTTGCATTTATTTTTTTAGAAACTATCACATTTTATAATGAAAAGAAATTTATTGAATTAATGATACAGATATTGCAAACGATAATAGAAATATGCCATTAAGTCGTGATTCTAATGCATATCCTGTCGAAATTCGATCAGGTTTACCGTAAGGAAGATTTATTGAATTAATTCTTTAGATATTGCAAACGATCATAGAATCCTTTGCTTTGCATGTATTTTTTTAGAAAATATCACATTTTATATTTCTTTTATTTTATTCAGTCACGTGCTAAAAGCTGCATTTCTTTAGGTTTATTTTGCGATGATAGTTTTTTTTTATTCGAACTTCCGGCATTCTTTTATTTTAATCAGTCACATGCTAAAAACATGGTTAAAATATTTATTTAAAAATGCGTTAAAAATAGAAGCTTGCGTTATAAATTTAAAAAACTGATACCGTTAGAAAGCTAATTTTTTAATATTTAAATTGATATAAAAATCATGTTTGTGCAACAATATTTTCGGAAGTTATAGCGGAAAAACGTCGAAATTTCGCTTAAATTTTAATTAATTCAAATTCTAATTAAAAATTCGAAAAAAAAAAAAAGGCTACGAGGTGCACATTCCCGACCTCCAAGGCATACATGTACCGAATTTGGTAGCTGTAGGTCCAACGGTCTGGCCTGTAGAGCGCCAACACACACACACACACACACACACACACACACACACACACACACACAGAGCTTTATTATAAGCATAAATTTCAACCCGAATTTCTTTTGAAAATACATATACATAAAAAAAGTGAGAGGAAGCATTCCCCCCCCCACACACACACACAGATTCCAGAATATGAGCCATCCACTTTTTCATCGCAGTTAATTAGACGCCATTTAAAAAGGAGCTTGAAAAAATTAATAGCATTGAAGAGTTAGCCGAATTGTTGACAATTCACCTTCATTGAGATTTCCTAAAGTAAGTACAACAAGCATCGAGTTTATACGATTGTAACCAAGGGTGGACAAATATCTCAAAATTAAAATTTATTTTTAAAATATCGAAAAAGAATAGGGCAAGAAAGTCTCTTGAATTTATCTTTACTACTCTCAGTTGAGAATAATAAAGTAAAGATAAGTTTGATAAAATTGTTAAGTAATTCGCTTTCTTAACAGTAAAAAATCTAAGCTTTTATAATTCAAAAGTAAAAATAAAATATTTGCATTATTTGCTAATAAATATTTTACCTTAATTACACTGCGTATGCTTCCCATTATATTCTGTACGACTTGCAGAAGCTTCGATAGCAGAATTTCTTTACCAGAATTAAAGAGAGAAAAAAAAAATATCACGCAATAAATCACATCAGCGCACGTTCACTAAAAGGCTCTTCATTCGATTAAACTGTATGAAATTATTGTAATTATTCAGATGATTCTTAGATGGCTAAAGTTTGGAGAAAGAATGGAGAAACCTCCACTTAAAGCTCTGGCCTTAACCTCGAAAAATTTCCGGAGATAGTCGCAATGATCTTGCAACTGCAAGGCATTTTTTTATGTTGATTAATAATAAATTACAAACTTTAATAGCTGATTTAAAATGTGAAGATTATTCTTACTTTTATGGTATTTAAAGAGATCTATTATTATTTTGATCACCGGTGTCTTTATTCCTATTTTAATTTATGTCTTGAGAATAAAAGTTCGTGTCCCACAAAAAGTTAAGCATTAAAGGTTTTTGATTTATATAATTTATATACCTACTATTCATTACCTATTTTATATTCCTACTTTTATAATTACTATACATGAAGATGAGTAGCAAATGCAAAACACATATAATAGTCCAAGTAAGTTTATAGAGCTATCACAAATAATTCTTTAACACAGTTATTAAGCTACTGGCTAAACCATCACAACTAGCAATATGGGTTCTAAGAGCCATTCAGAATAGATACATAGCGTGTTTTATAGATGTTATTGAAGTACTTACCCTAATATTTTGAGACATATTGCACTTCAAAGTATTTATCGATTTAATACCCTAATATTTTGTAGATGTATATTTCTGTCAAAAAATTGGAAAGATAATAAATACCTATTCATAAAAATATTATTTTCTGAGTCAAGAGTTTGAGATGGCTCACGCTCTTGATACAATTCATGTGAAGAAGAGGGTAATAATTGAGCAACATCTCCATCTTCAGTCAAATCTTGAACATCCGCTATGGAAATAAAGATTTTTAAATCGGTTTTACAAAATTTATAATACAAAACAAGATACTTTTATAACGCAATACAACACATGTCTTTTTTTTACCTTCAAAAAATTTCTTTTGATAATAATAGAGATAGTTCGCTCTATGGCAAAGTGGATTAAGGTGAGATGGGTAAAGACGAAGTAATGACATTTGCTCCGATACTATAATTTTTATTTCATCACCTGAGGATGAAGGTAATGGATCAGATTGAAGGTTACACTGTTCTCTATTTGCCCAATATTTTTCAAAAACTTTCAATCCTTCTTTTTGCTCCAAGTTTGTAAAAACTTCGAGGGAGGGAATAAATTCCTTCCATTCTAGTTTCAGATCTTTGGCAAAACTCCTAAGATAGAGAAAAATCCAACTGTTAAGAAAGTACTTTAAAACTTTTAAATAAAAATTATAACCTAAAACATGAGATTTCAATGCCTTAAAAATAAAAATAAAAGATATTTCTCGAAATGCTCATTTTTAAAAAAAAGTTATTTATAAAAATTACTGCAAGTGATAGCATTTCTTTGAATAATTCCATTAGAAAAAAGTTTTGATTATATTTTAGTTAAACGCATTTAGTGTAATTTATAGTTCCTTTACAATCAAATCAATTAACAGTTTGCAAAAAAATGGAATTACCCTATGAATTTAAGTTAATTATTTTATAATAAAAGTAACCATATCATGTTTTATAGTTTTTAATAAAATGTGAATTTAAGTTGGCTTGAAGATGAATAGCAATTTCTAAACAGGCGTAATGGTCTGAGTAAGTTTATAGAGTTATCACACATCATTACTTGCTAGTTACAAAGGCACAGATTAAACTGATGGCTAAACTGTCTCAAATAATATAAACTTTTTTTTAACCAATCAGAACTGATACCAATACAATCGTCATTTGTTTCCAGCTCTTGAAAAGAATTGCGTCTAGTCATAGATAATGTGAATCTTAACCAGTCACTTACACTGCTCGGGAAACTAAAAACTTACTGAAGCCTTGTTCCAATGATCTGTTGTGTGGAAGATATAATTATAAAGAGCTATACTTTTTACCATGGGAATCCAAAAATCCATTGTTGTGCCCTGGATATTGGTATGTTTGACTTTTCACGCGAAATGTTGACAAATGCTTAGACAGCAACTTGCCGGTAATGGAAAGATCATAATAAATGTCATCCGCCCATGTGTAATTCGTAATTTGGATTTAGGTGGCCCAAAACCCTTCAATTTCTCCAGATGTTTAATATGCAACATTAAATACTTAATGCCAAACAGACATAACGTCTAGAAGGTTTTCACAGAACTTTAGTAAGAATCTTAAACGATTTCCGGGCAAATCATATGCGTCTTTCCAGGAAATTCCTTTATGCCCGAGTTCCTGAATATATTGCAGAAGAGTATAAGCCTTTTGTAGAAATAATTGATTGAGTTTTTTTTTAACCTTATGGGAGACCTTATTTAGAGTTTCTGGAGATAGCACTATCAAATCAATACCTTTTTCCATTTGCGTGTTTTCTTATTATCTTTGAGACCACACGAGTGGAAGAGGTTATTTGCTAATGGTTTGGGAAGTAGTCTCACTAGAACTAAATCTCATATAGAGCATTTGAAATACCCTAAAGAAGAGCTATTGCATGACGTCAGCACATTTTCAATACTCTCTACTCAAAAAAACTCATACTCTCATACTCTCTTTTCAATTCTCTCTACTCATAAAAATTTCATAATACACCAATTATTGTTCTAAATGTCATATAAAGTGAGGAGCTACCCTTAAGTTTGGACACCAGCGCCCATTTCTGCACTAAAAAGAGGATTTATCGAAAAAGGAATCAAAATGATGAAAATACGAAACTTTTGTACTTGATTTATATCATAAAAAACAGATAATTAAAATTGCAGAGCTTAAAATAATAGCTGGCACATTTTTTAAAAAAAGTTGTGACATTTAATTCTTTATTTCTTTTTTATAGCATAAAACATCTGAGCCCCGACAGATTTATAAAAACAAAAAACACTGCTTACACAGCAGTGACAAAAATTCATACACTTTCTACATTTAAAATGTAAGAATGAGAAGAAAAACACCGATTGTAGAAGTGTATAAAATAAATTGTATTTTACTACAGCAATAAAATGAAAAGGGAAATGCCAATCTCATGAAAATATATATCTGAACTCAAACAAATGCGACTATTCTAAACAATTTTTATTTAACAATAATTCGAAATTGTTCGTAAAATCTATCACACTATTGATCAACAAAATTGTTCCTTCAAGTTTAATTTTTTAAGCATGCCTGAAACTCTAAAAAATGATCTAAAATTTTTCGTATCATTTGAAAATATTTATATACTTTAATTAAGCATATCTGCCACTAAAAGCTGTAAAAAACTCCATGTTTCCTGTGTATGTATACCGAACATAAGAGCCTCCTCGGCGTAGGGAAGACTGGAATCTAAACAAACCTACTATGAATAAAGGAGCACAGTTCCCCTTCCCCCCTCAAAGGAAACATACAAGATTTACTTGCACTAGCTGCAGAATTAAAGAATACATTTGAAATAATTAGTGATATACCAGGTACCCTAGCAGCTATGCAACAAAAAGAAAATGTATGGGAGAAATTGATGATTCTCGCGGAAGCTCCGAGACCACCCACGAGTAACTAAACAAACCATTCCAGGACCCGCTTCTTCACACGCCGACTTGACTAAATTACCTGCCGATAGCCAATGTATAACAAATGTAATTTTAATATTTAAATTTTTGTTGTTGTTGTTATTGTGTGTGTGTCTGTTTACCTTTTCCTCCCCTCTCTTTTTTCCCTTTCCCTGTCATTAACTACCAGTGACATAATTGTCAATTGATTAATTGCTATTTACGATCATAAGTTAAGCTCAACATAAGTTTGTCTGTCACTCATTCATCATTTCAGTTGAGAGGAAGATTAAAGACTCCGAGCCTAGGGCGCTTCCAAAACAACCCCCACATCATTGGCATTGGAATTTAAGAGGAAGCAGTCATATGCTAGTCACTATAGAATAACAATATACCCTCTTCCATTTATTTTTTAAGAGTGGAAAGAGTTACGGGAGGAAAACAACAATTCAACATTAATTGAAATAATAGTATTTAAGATAAAAGTTTATATTTGCATTTAAAAAAATAACACTTATCACAAGACAAATTTGCATGTTAAAGGGAAAAAAGATATTGATCACTTACCTCATGTTCTATTTAAAAACACGCAAAAGTAAGGAAAAGGGTGGAAAAAAAACACACACACAAAATGACAATCCCGCTTTCATAATACAAACCATTTAATGATTCCTTAACAAGAAAACATTACAAAACATTTTCATTTTATTTTGCTAGTTCATATATTTGAGCATCGATTTCTGCACATTTTTAATTCTTCAGTTCTCCCTTTTTTTTTTTTCTCTTTTGTATCAATTCAAGCTGCATTGAGAATTAAAGAGGGATTTATTTTGAGATTACTGCTGAGACTTACTTTTCCTGAACTCTTTCCGATTTTCTAAAGCTTTATAATACTTTACATGGGCTAACATTTAAGACATTTCCATAAAAGCTTACGGGAATCATACAGTTTTTAGACCAATTAAAGAATTCTTCCTTCTGAGTTTCAGTAAACTGTGCTAAATCCACTGTCCACAATCGTGGTGCCATATGACATTACAAGAATTATTTTTATGACATCCCCAAATTTAGAAAGCTATTTGGACCTAAAATAATCAGAATAGAAATCATCTAAACGAATTTCTTCGTTAAATGAAACAAGCTGCTCTTTGTATTTACTGTTTAGTTTTTTTAAGAAAACTTCAAATTGGAACTGAAATTACAGTGAAAATTTGTGCTTCGGAATAATGAAGTAAAATCAACCATTCACTTTTCAGCTAATGATTGTTTTTCTATAAACATGGAATTATTCAAGATACAGCTTTTAAAATAGGGAATTTTTTAAATATGCATTCAATTTTTTTAATAGTATTTTTTTACAATTACGAAACACTAAATCAAAAATGTCCTTGTTCGGTTTCAGTATCTCCACTAGTATTCAAGTAGCTGTAGTCAGTATTCCATTATCAGTATTTTTTTTTTTTCTTAATCTTCGAAAATACACTTATGTATGTAGAAGAAAATTGGGAATGAGTAGAAAAGTTTGGGATTTTGTAAATAATATTATTTAGTTTTTAGAGCTATGGCGAAGATTTTTTTTATTCTTGCAAGGTTTAAAGAGATCAGCATTTTATAGATTAAAAAAAGTTCGGAAATTTAAAATTCTCTGTATTTTTCCAGTTTTTAAGAAAAATTTCAAAATTTTATTATTTTCCTTATTCTATATATGATTTTTAAATTCCATGCAATTTCTCAATTGTCCTTGTTAAACTTAATTTGTTTCATTCTTATAAAGTTGGAATCTTGTAATCGATATTTCATTCATTTTCTGGTGTGCTAGAAGTTTGAAATTTTGTTGATGTGTGTATTCTGAAAGACAATGCTTTATTTTTAACATCTTTAGAACTTCATCATCGATAAAATAATTTAACTATGATTCCAGACAGTATGCCTCCTAGTAGTGAGTTGTAGAAAAAATTGACTTCAATTTACCATAATACTTAAAGTGAGTTAAAAATTAATGATTAAGAAAAAATAATTTAAATAAAAAATTCTGCTTTCTATTACATTAATAAAACTGTTTTTACGAAATTTATTTTTATAGCAAATTTGATAGTTCCAAGTTCAACTGTCACTGTGTCAGGGCACCAAGAGAGTCAAGCATCATTTATTATCAAGAATACGCAGGCAAGTTCCTTTTCAATGATTTATACAGGTGATTTAAACAGGTTTTCAATGATTTATACAGGTTAAATAAATCAATGTTTTAGACTAAATATCAAAACTGTCAAGTTTTGATCAAACTTTTTATAAATTGATTATGATATAAATTCTTAACAGGAAAATGCTTTTCAATTAAAAAAGTCTTCAGATTTATTAATTCCTATCTTCAAATAAATAAATCAAGCTAAATGACTATACTTTCCAAAAGCGGACTGTGCAGTTCCCAAGGAATCGGAGTTTAGTTGAAAATCGAAAAATAAATTAAATGAAAAAAAAAAAACTTACCTGGCAATTCTTTCTATACCCCTATTAGGTTCTAAGAATTTGATCTTTGACAACTGACTTAGTTCCTCAGTTGTAAATACGGAATTTAATGAGGGATTCTTCAAAGCATTATAAAATTGATCAGCCTAATGGAAGGACATAAATTAGCTTTCAGATTAACAAAAATGATAACTTATTACCGACTAGTTTAAAAGTTTAGAATGTTATATCTAAGAAATAAAAAATTTCCTGCTAAAAACAGATTTTGTGTAAAGAGCAATCATTAAAATATTTTCTGATTCTAATATTCCTTCCAATAATAATAATATAATATGCATCTATAACCAAGAATTCCAAGAGGGAAACAAATATTCATTTCATCTAATTTTAATAAATGGAATCATATTTTATGGTTCATAATATGTGAGCACATCATCTAATCTATACTTATAATAAAGCTCAATGTGTGTGTGTGTGTGTGTGTGTGCGTGTGTGTGTGTGTGTGTGTGTGTGTGTGCGTGTGTGCGTGTGTGTGTGTGTGTGCGTGTGTGTGTGTGTGTGTGTTGGCGCTCTACAGGCCAGACCGTTGGACCTACAGCTACCGAATTTGGTACATGTATACCTTGGAGGTCCGGAATGTGCACCTCGGAGCCCTTTTTTCTAATTTTTAATTAGAATTTGAATTAATTAAAATTTAAGCGAACTTTCGACGTTTTCCCGCTATAACTTCCGAAAATATGATCGCATAAACATGATTTTTACATCAATTTAAAGATTAAAAAATTAGCCTTCTAATGGTATTAGTGTTTTAATGTAAAACTCAAGCTTCTATTTTTAACGAATTTTTAAAGAAATATTTTAACCATGTTTTTTTAGCACTTGACTAGATAAAATAAAAGAATGCCGGAAGTTCAAATAAAAAAAATTATCATCGCAAAATAAATCTACAGAAATGCAACTTTCAGCACGTGACTGGATAAAATTTAAAAAATATATAATGTGATATTTTCTTTAAAAAATAAATGCAAAGCAAAGGTTTCTACAATCGTTTGCAATATCTAAATCATTTATTCAATAAATCTTTATTTATGGTAAACCTGCTTGAATTTAGACAGGATATGCATTGAAATCGCGACTGAATGGCATATTTATGTAATCGTTTGTAATATCTGTATCAATAATTTAATACTTTTTTCCCCTTTCTCGCTTTCTTTAAAAAAGCATATTTAATATTTTGGCAACATCGAAATTTTTTTTTTTTTAATATTTTGGAAGCATAACCGATGGTTAAAACTGACTGATTTATAAATTAAAGAATATTATTAGGAAAAGGTGTACTTTTAGAACTTTTCGTCCATCATCTTAAAGAAAATATTAATTTCAGGTCAATTAATGCCCGGAATTACTTCAAGGATAATGAATATGTGATTTAATTGAAAATTTTAGAACGCTTTACTCATGGCGAACCAGCTGGTCGCCAAAGGCGGCTAGTGCTAAATAATTTTAATCATGAAAAAAAGAATAACAACTTTAACATTGTTATATGCAATGAAAAATAGCAATTTATTTATATTGTAGAAAGTCTGATTTCTTGATATCTGATTTACAATTAAATAAAAAGAATTAAAAAATCGATTTTTTTTTGTAGAAAAATTTTCCATAAAACTTGCTTAAAAACAGAATATAAAGCATTTAAAATCCTCCAATTTTTTTCAAAAAAGCAAAAGCATACCATTTCATGTGACATCGGTCCTGCAAAGGCATTTAAAGAGTAAACAGGCTTTTCTTCCATTTTTCTATTTAAATCAAGTTTAAAGTTCGGTTCCGGAGAACTAAAATCTCTGCATTTCAGAGGTTTGCCAACTATTGGCTGTAATCCTGTATTTGAACGGAACACTGGCACATAGAATAACCCTATGAGCATATATAAAAAAATCATTTTAACACAAACAATGAAAAGAGAAAAACAATGTCGATTAATATAAATAAAACAACAATAATAAAGAATTTGCATCGGTTCCGTTTTAAAGCTCTAATGTAGAGAGCTGGATGGGATATCTGAAGGTTGAGTTACCACATTTTTCTATATACGATTTTTGAACATCTTACTTAAACGAAACTACTTTATTTTAGAAAATGCAACTTTGTCATTATTTTGAAAAGAAGAGAACAAATAAATTATATAAGTGGACCTAAAATTGCTCATTTATAAGTGTTATATCATATTAATCAATACCTGTGCTTGTATATTTCACACATTTACCAATTAAATGTAACTTTTTACTGGTGGAATGGCATTCTGAGAATAGTATAAAGCATTTCAAGCAGATTTTCTTCTAGCAGACTTCATACCATTGCATAAAGATTACAACTTTTAATAAACCGAAACTAATAAACATGAGAGGATAACATTTCCTTATTCATTTGAAGTGCCATGACTTCAAGGCCCTTTATTAGTTCGAGTAAATTATCATGGAAAATAGCAAAATGTGAGGAAAAAATGCACAACAGTAATTTCATTGCTGTAAGTGTTTGTATTGGTCATCTGAAACAGGCTCCAATGTTTGCACCCAGATTTTAAAAAGGGGGTCAGAAGATGAGATAGTTGAAACATTGATCTTTCATATGTTAACAATTTTAAATTATAAATTTAAACTAAAAAAGTAATGGATATTAGCGGCTAAACTTTTTTGCCCATATAACATAAGTGCATCGATTTATCGAATTTTAATAGTTGTAGACAAGAAATGAATCATTCATAAACGATTATAATTCAATATTGATATATACAGATAAGTCAAGTATTCAATGGACTTCCATTTGAATAAAAATAAGAAAAAAAAAAATTCCTAAAGTAGATGGTGTCATCTTATTAGATAGTGAAGAAAATAAAACCGTTAAGTGGTTAAGAAGACATAAAATGAGAAGTAGAAATTTAAGATAGTTTGATTACATTAGGAGTACTTATATATATATATATATATTTTATCCGAATTCGGAAAAATTTTCTTTATTTTTTAATTTGGGCGACATTTTTAGAATTTCGCTTCAGTACGGATATAAAAAATTATTTGTCGATACCTGGATTTTTTTGAATTATTCAAATTTAGGGATTTAGTTTAATTACATTAGCGTCCGGTTTTAAAGCAACACTAGGGCTATTTTGGGATGGACCTCGTAATTTTGAACTGCGGTCAGATTATGAGAGCGACACCTGAGCTGACACCACCTCTCCAAATTTCCACACCTCACAAGTGGAAGGGCGTTTGGCCCTGACGGATTTAAAGGGCACCAGACACGCTTACACGACGGATCTTCGTCTTTGGCTGAAGTTTTCGAATCTAAAGCCCTCGGAAGCCAGGACCTTACCACCAGGCCATCGCGGCGACAAATTTAGCTAGTTATTACACGAGATCAGGTATTATATTGGAAATTGAAATTGACCAACAATTGAATCTCACGTTTCTTTCAATCGTTTGGCATCTTCAATGATTTTTGAGCAATGCCTGAAGTCGACAAGGGGAAGAAAAAAAAGAAGAAAAACGTTGAAATATTTGTCACGCTATTATTCGAAATTTTTCTTTTAAATTTTTATTTGTGTTGGAGATATTTCTGTAAGATCAATATACAATGAAAAAATCTTTAGTTGAAGTAAACGATATTGCATTTAAAAGTATTAAAGCTTTACATTTAACTGTTTCATACCACTCATGTCTAGATATAAAATGACTCCATAAAGAGCAACTTCCTATTATTTCTTTGGAATTAAGTTGTTACTATGTAACAATTTGGTCTGAGTAAGTTTTAATTTTATACTGCATGTTTTCTTTTTAAAGCTGATATGAAAAACTACAAAAGAAAAACGATTAGGGATACATTTGCACAAATGTTTCTGATTCAAAGGAGAAATTGTTTGGTTGTTCGTTGAAAAAGGCAGCTAGTTAAAATGGAATTGATTTCATGACTTTCCAAAGATTCAGTTGTAAAAGGAACATAGCTAGTAATGCGTAAGTTGTAATTCTAATCAATATCCTTTTCTAATTTAACTGCTTTAAGAGAAATCAAGTTTTGATGGATTAAATAAAAAAGAAAAATTTAATTACTTTTTAAAGATATATCTCAGAAATGCTGCCTATAAATTACATTGATGAATCACTTTTATTTTGATCCTGAATCAATTATACACAATGTTGCTAGAAAAAAATTTCGGCAAAATTTCACAGATGGAGAAGAGGTGGAATTACAATAGTACATAGCCAGAACTTTGAAAATATATTTTGTTCTTTTCAATATGGAAGCACTAACTTTGTCCAATAATCGTCAATTTAAATATCAAAATAAAAATTCCAGAAAACTAGACAACGTGAAAGTTCTTCAAGTGACTGGTTGTCCACTTTTCTAAGAAATAACGTTTAAGTCTTCTTATACACTCAGCAGGAGGTAATTTGATTGCAACTATGAGCTTTGATAGAAAGAGTATTAACTAGTATTTAATAAATTCTAATTCCAGTGTTAAGATATACATACAATGCTGGCGAGACTGGTTCGATAAAGATTCGGAGGACAAAAAAGATAGTTGCTAGAAAAGACACCAAAAGGATAAAGCCGTAATAATACTTAAGGGAAGCCTTTTGATATTAACTGTCTTTGCTGTTAGAGCTGATGGCAACTCAGTTCCTACATTTTTTTTCGAGGTAAAAGCTTTAAATATCATTTCTTTTGAAACATATCTGAAAGAAGTGTATTCTCAATAAATAAGTTGTGTAGATGTTAGAGCAAGATTTTTTAAGTTCATGACATGAGACATTTTGTAAAATATACCAAACACCAAAGAAAGATCTGCTCCTACTTCTTCTGAATAGTCACCAGCGCCATCTCAATTTATTAACATTAGATTTCATCAAATATCCTTGGACATTTTGAAATAAACTTAAAAGTCTACTTCACTTATGATATAAGTTGCAAACAACAGATATATTTATGTTTGCGCCTTTCAAAATATTTATTAGTAGTCTCATTGCTTTTTGGGTGATGAATAATCTCAAGAGGGCTCTAATCATATATAGGCTGTACAAAATACAATGACGCCGAATAGGGCAGGTTTCTTCGCAACTGAAATCAGACCATTTAGTAGGACATTTTTGGTGATGATTAATTACCATTGGCCAAGGAGTAGGTTTAGTCACATTGACGTCTCGTTTTAAAGCAATGCTAGGGCTATTTTGAGAAGGACCTCGTAATTTTGAATCACGGTCAGATGACGATTGTCAATGTCCAGGTCTAATAACTCACAGCCATTAGATTAATTTGATAGACGGAATTTTACAGAAGATGCACGAAGCAGTGAAGAAAAGCAGAAGGAGCTCCTTTTGTAATAGAAGAAAGCCTTTCTGCATCATAAGCAAGTTCTTCATTGGAACAGATTCCTATATTTCAACAGAAGGGAGAAGAGGTTCGTATCAGCTCATGGGAAAAAAGGCCATTTTCAGAAGACGATGATAGGAAAATGGTCAAAATAGACACCGTTAGTGAGAAACATTCATTGGTTGAAAATGATTTTTTGACCGAAGCTAAAAAAGAAAAAAAACTACCATACAGCGAAAGAAAAACAGCATCAACCTAGACAAATAAACAGAAGAAAAGAGTACCCTAATATACATCTTTGTATGAAGAGGATGGAAATTGATATTACACAGAATTGATACTATATAATAAACTTCTTCCCAACCCCCCAACCCCTTTTTTTTTCCTCACGTACTTTTCAGAGTTCCAAATCTTTGAAAAGTACCTTAACTTTTTAGAGGAGTTTTTGTTAAAAGACCTGTGTTAAAAATTTCACTTTGTTATTTTATTTGTGAAACTTAGTTTAAGGACACTCTGGGGTTGTGAAAAAGGACGGTACTGTATCCCTCCTCCCTCACTTGACTAGTCACGAAAAATCAGAACAATAGTTTTTTTTTTAAAGGACTTTTTCTTTAAATGCAACCCGATTCCTCAATTTTGTATTCTCTAGCAATTGCACACAGGGTATATACCTTGCCCACCCCACACCTAGTTACGCCGATGGATACCACACTTTCCAAATTTTTACATCACCCAAATGAAAAGCCAGATATTGAAGTAGATGGCAAAGGAATAATGTGGTAGCCTTACTCAGCAAGCTGTGCAGTATAGCAAATCATTTCTGTTTAACTTTGGTATGTAATCGAATCATACAATCCTATAAATTTCAAAAGAATGAAATTCAACAAATAATCATCAAAACCGTTCGTTCGAATGGTCACATAAGTTTTGGCTGTTTACGGTAACATCTGCATAACACAAACACACTTACTTGCAATATTATTGATTGAGAATAAAATTTCATTGTGATAAATCAATTATTTTTCGACATATCACATATTTGGAAACTGAGTACATATATTTAATGTTTCATTATTTCTCAACATACCTTAAGATGTGGTTTTCAATGCATTTATCTATGAGGAATAGTATTTAATTTTTTAAAACAAGTTTAGAGAGAAAAAAACAATTCTACAATAAAATGATGATAATGAAACAGTTATTTAATAAACAAACCAAGCCATCCGCCTAGAAGAAAGGCACAAGCTACAATTATCGATACCGACAGTTATTAAGTGAGGAAATATTCGATAAATATTTGACACATATCATGATCAGATTAAAATGTTTTTGTAGGTTGTTAGATTTTAAAGTCTAAGTTTTTAATTACATTATTCACGCATTAAGTATATATCAAAAGTAATAGAAAATTAATGAAGTACCAAAAAATAATTCAAAATTTTCTGAGAAACTGCAGTTATTTTATATTGGTTAACGGTTTTATCAGTAAAAAAATACAGGAAATCGGGTTTTTTAAAATGATTAAGGGTTTTTATAAAATATTATCTGCCCCTTTACTATATAAAGACCTTTTACTTATAAATACGTTCATTCAAATTTTAAAATTAGTAAGCAAAGAAATGCATTATGAAATGTTAAAATGCTAATTAGAAAGGATGCTTTTATTACCGTCATTGAACAATTCTTGCAACTCTTTAAAAGTTCCATCAGAATCTTTTTTCCTGTACGCACAAATCACCTCAGAAGGAGATAAATTATCATAATTTGTCAATGTCAGATCACATAATGGATGGGACATTAAGATTTTACAGCAATTGAGGAATCCGAATTTTGAAGCGAGATGCAAAGGAGTATCTCCTGTCTACATGAAAAAGGAACTGTTTTTTAGCAAGTAATCAAAAAGGAATGCACAGAATTTTTAATAGATTAAAATGTTTGTAAATATATAAATTGACTATACATTATAACCATCAAATTTAAAATCAAAAGCTATATTTCATCACCAATTTACTTATAACTGTAAAAAAAGGAAGATATGTATAATTAATCGTCAGAAATTACTAATCCATTCTTAAAGCGACATATAACGGGATATTTTGAAAATAAGCATCTAAAGTGATATTTATAAACGTAATAAATTTTCAGATTTTAATTTATAAATAATTTATTAAAATCTGAAAAAAAGTTATTACATTAAAAAATTTGTGACCTTGTAGCACAATCTCGTCTTTCTGCTTACGATAATTTATAGAAAAAATTGATGTGATTTGTTAACATGTCATAAAATATACTGTCATTTGCTATTGTGTTTATTATAAAACATTTGTTTTTTATAATTATGTAAACTTTATTTTAAATTCTTATTCAAATCCCCATAATCACTTAAAATCTCTGCAGTGTTAAGTTTGATAATAATAATAATAAAAAAAAAAAAAAACACCAGTACCCTCAACTAGATTGTTAGATTTCATATTGTAGAAAGCAGTCATTTTTTTATTGTATTAAAGTTGCTTTTTAATATTTTAATATCTATTTATACAAAATCAGTTGATACATTTAAGTAATTGTTGTGAGCCCTTTTTATGATTAATCTAAAAACATAAGAGAAATAATTTAATATTCGCCAACAGTGGTAAAGATTTAAAATTATTCTGCACATGATTATCATACAGTGGCAAGTAATCTAATCAAATATATATCTTAACGACTTCAGCAATTTTAGAACTCGTGTTAAATTAATTAAATAATTATAATAGATGTAATTAGATCATCAGGAAGTAAGAGAACATTTTAGAATGAAGTTAGTATGGACTGAATTAAGATAAAACTTTGGAAATTAATTAATTAAGGGAACTTTCTTTAAAAATGTTCCCTTATTGATCCAAATCCCACTTTCTCATTTAATTATTTCCACAAATAATTTTATTATTAAAAAAATCGCTATCTTTTTGTTTTCCACGCTCTTCTTCTTGCATACAGCCGACCACCCCGCCATCATTGAACGTAGCAGTATCGACAGGATTTGTTGTGGTCGACTGCTGAAAATGTTTCCCACGCTGTGAGTGAAGGGATAAAAATCTGAGCAGGCCTTTACAATAAATACCTAAGATTCTCTTTTCTAAGTTGGCAAGTGTCAAAGAAATTCCTATCAAAATCTCTTAATAAAATAACTAAAGGTAAACATTTTGGTCACTTTTTTGCTCTTGTTTTTCTAGTGAAATGGAACGCGTTCCAATTTCGTTCCCCTTGAAAAAGTAAATCGAAGTTAAATTTCAAATACACTTTCGTTTTGGCCACGCATCTACTAAAATTATGCCACACACATACAATTTGCCAATTTCGTTTCACAAATCTTTCTAACCTTTAATACGGTTAAAGATTTTTTTTTTTTTCACATTTAACAACCAGCTTGGCTACAATACAGTGCATATTATGTGCTTCCTCTTCTCATGGTCAATTAGTTATATATTTCAAACCATTGTTAATTTAGTCAACATATTAATGACTTGTTTTCATTTTCGGTCAGCAGCTTTGTAAAAAAATCTTAAGTTTCTATACTAATATTCCACCGCTTAAAACTAGGAAATTGTATTCCCGAAAAGAGCTGACAAAATAAATTTCAGTTCAAAGGTTATTCAACATAGTTGCATATCTTACATGTATTTGATTATTTTCAGTGAATTTTGATAATAACAACTATTAGTAGAAAGATTAAAAAAAAAAAGAAACATATTTGTAATAATGCTTTATTAGTTAACTAAATGAATAGTAATACAAGAACTAAATTTTATTTTAAGCATCTTACCTCTAAAGAACATGTATTTAAATACAATTTCAAAATGTCCAGCATTTTTAATGACACAAACTGTTTCCTTTTCGTTACAAACCAGTGTTTAGGCAACTGTGGATGCTCTAATATATCAAGTATCAGCTGAACAAATTCAGGATAATTGAAAATTACTGCTACTTGCAGAAAATTGTGCTTTAACCCTTCCTATTAAATGGAGCAAAATATATTAACATATATGTAATTAATGTATAATATTTAAGAAATTTTTAAAAATCCATCTTACATGATCTACAGGTGGAATTTCACCTCTAAAATATAACGAACGGGGATGCTCCCAGAAAAATGATGCAAAATCTTCTTCGTGCTTAAATTTCATATACATGTACAGAACCTGAATGTCCACTTTTTCCCATTTTTTACATGATTCTTCATAAATTGCTACACAAAGAAGAGTTGCGATTAAAATTTATAAAATTTTTTAAGAGAACTGTTCTTCAATGCTTACAAAGGAGCTTAAAACAAAATCTTAAAATTGTGAAATTACAAATACGAAAATATTTTTGCCAGGTTTATAAATCAGCATTGTTTCTAAAATTTAAAAAAAACAGTAGAAATATATTTTTCCTTACAAACTAAATGCATTTTTGTAAAATATTGAAAACAGATAAATTCAGGAATTTTTTTAAAAGAAAATTTAAAAAACAATAATCTCTATATTAAAAAATGAGTATGTCTGTATGTCTCTTATGCGGTGCCATATCGCTCAACCGCTTGCGATGAAATTTTGAATACTTATTACTTGCACTTTTATGTTTCTGACAAAAATGAAAAAAAAAAAAAAATATTACCAACCTTAAAGTCTTGAATAATAAAGTTAAAAAAAAAACAGAATTAATATTATTTCCGCTAATCCTTTATATACCCCTTAATTTCAATGAATGTATACATACCCGATACGAGAATTAACATTATTCTTTCTATCTATCCTAATTAAACAAGATAATTATTTTAAATTTTAAACGATATTTCCAAAATTACTTCTTCTGTGGCATCAAAGCGCCGGGTACCAGCTAGTAATAATAATAAAATTAAGTTGCATATTTCCCGTTTTCAGCTTCGTCTTTAATCTAACAATTCAACAGAGAAATATTGGTTGTCTCCATAGAACATTGTCAACAGAAAATTGAACATGGTCTTATTGTCTACAGAAAAGAATTTAATCTTCCTGGAAAAACTGAACAGACATTTAAAAAAAAAACCCAGAAAATGCAAATACCTTTATGAAAAGAAATCATTAAAATCCAGATTATTTAATGTTTTTCTTAATGGCACCATTTTTTTCATTAAATTTTTTTTAAAAAATGTTATTTTAATGTCCATAGACGAAGGCGAATAAACAAAAGGCGAAAAAAGCATCAATTCGTTATAAATAAGGCAAATAAAATTTAATGATGGCTTCATTCGAATATTTCACCTTGAATTAGCTTAAAACTGTCTAAAATTTTCTTAATTATATTAAAAAATGGCAGACTTTAAATTAAAAATAAAATCACAGGAACGAATGCAGTCTGAATGGATTGGGTAAAAAAGCCTTACACTGTCTTGAGCACACAATCATACCTACATAAAATGACAAGGCAAATATGAAAATATCGCTCCAATCCAATTTTTTAGACTATGATCCTCATATGCCTCCCCCTCCTCCCAAAAAATGCTGGGATAGGAGGTGAAGGTAAGCCTAAATAATTACACATTTAACAATTGTGAATTAATATGAACTGACAAATAATCAAAATGTCTTACTTATTCAAACAGATTAATTAAGCATTTATAAAAAATAAAAGGAATTATAAACAAAAATATAGCTAAAATGAGCAAAAGTGTTCGAAATTATATTCTGATAACGCAATTACTGATAGCTCGAAATGTACATTATATGTGATTATTTCAGAAAATGTAACGGCAGTGTCAGTGAACTTCAGCATGTTTATCCCGATCCTGATGAGATCAAGTGAATGCATATCGCTTATATATTTTCCGAATATAACGAAATGTCCACACAAATCAAATTTTTTATTTAAATACTTTTAAACTATTTTAAAATTATTCTATCAAACATTTCCTGAGCAAGAAAAACAAAATTTTATTTAAAAATTTCGAAGCGATTTTGAAATTAAAAAATATTTTTTTTGATACACCATTATGATACCTATTAAATGAAAGAATATTCTGTAATATTCATTATGCAATCATATCTATAGATACTAAAAGCGGAAACGTGTCTCTTGTCTGTATACCTGTTGTCGCATGAGAAGCCGAACTGTTTCAATCAGATACTTAATTTGATACAAACACACGTTGGAGAATATGCACTCTAAAATTTTTCGACACTTAAATCATTTTTAATTTATCAAAAATGAAGCGAAATTCCGACGGTTTTACTGACAATTTCTGAAATTATTATCTCACACAAGAATAGCTACATCATTTGAAGATACCAAAAATTTTACACCAAATTAAAATTTAAACTCTCGTCTTTTTAACAATACATAGATGTCCGATCTTCATCCAATTTCAGCAAACGTTTTGCAAAAATTCTAGATATAATTTTAATAAGTATAATTTGTTGAAATTTATGTCAGACTAATTATTCTAGTTTCTTCTCAATCAGTTTAGTTTTCAGTTGCAATTCTAAACAATCTATTCTGCATTTTCAAAACACTAGTCGGCTTTTTGCTGATTCATGAGAACGCATTATGAATAGAAACATGACCTTCAAAGCTAATTCATATCAAACCCACGCTGAATCTAGTTCATCATATACCATTAGTGTGAATCGCTTATATTATGGAGTTATGTTTGCTTTTGCTTATCAATCAAAAATTATTTTCAAGCTTTCGTGACTGGCTTAACTATATTAGAAATGATGTTAGAGTGCGGAGTGATTTGAATTTGGGAATTTATTATGTTAACTAAATACATAAAAATATTAAAATGAGAGAAAAATATTCATTTTTTTTTTCTGGGAAATGAGTTGAATACTTTTTGTTAAATTCAACTATTTCATTCCACAATTTTCTTCGTAACTTCGTTCAATTTAGTTGTCCTGCCTACTCCACCCAAGTTAAGCCAATACCTAAGGGGGATGGACCTGAAAATGGCAACTATTGTAGCTTTCTGTGCCGTGCTTACTATACTATCAATGACTCAGTTCCGCAAGAAGCATTTTTCGAATAAAGCAGGATTGTGAGTTATCGCTTCATGTAACTTCTAAGCTGGTTCTTATTATATTTTGTTTAGAATTTGAACTGCTACTACTATTGTTGAATTAATCTCTAAAAAGTCAAAAATAACCTTTATTACAGTTTAAAAACTAATTGCAACTCCAATTATCTTTTCAAAAAATAAGTGTTTTTCAAAAATTCTGACTTCAGAAATAGTAGAGCATCTACAAAGTACACTTATTGATATAATTTATACTTACTGATACTTTACTATTAGAAACAGCAAAGCATCGATAAGTAAGACAAGAGAAAAAGATTCTTTATGGGGGAAAAAAAATTCCATGGAGCAAAATTTTCGATTTTTCCCAAGAATACTCATAAAGCGAAACATTTGTTAATATGGAGATAATTTTTTTTTTAAATTAGAAAAAAAAAGTAAAATCAGAACAAAAATATTTAAACACTTTTGAAAGAATAAATTTTATAATCATTTAAGCTTACTACATTTCCAAATGCGAATAAAAAATGTCACTATATTATAAATGCTGCAATTTTCTCAAAGAAAATTTCTCAATATAATCAGGATTTTTTTTTAATGAATAAGGCAGAATATTCTTAAAGCGAATATTAATAATTTACTTGAAACAAAAGTTTTTGTAAGTACACCTAAAAGTGAAATATCATAAATTTTTGTCATTTAATTCAGTATAAATGAAAAATTGGCTTGGAAAAGGTTTTATCCTTACAATGAAACAAATCATTTTTATAATATATACATACATGCACCTAAATATAACAGATTAGTGGAAAGGATACAAAAGTATGTTTGTTGGTTATAAAGACATTAATAATAATAAGCGATTGTTGAAAATGAAAAAAAAAACGTTTATAATTTATTGTAAATAAAAAGAAACAAGTTATCATTAAATAAATTGTAAATATGGATAAATGTGCCTACTTAATTTTTAAATGGGACACATAATTTCAGCATCTGAAACATGGCAAATAGATACATTTTTGTCATAGGTAAAATAATTGATGTATCCAATTTCCTTAAAAGTGCATAAATATGCCGAAGTTAAAAAAATGATTTAGTTTTTATAAGACGAGCCTTATAAATTGACTTCCCACAAAGCGATTATTAAAAAAAATGTTAAAATTTAACTCCCCATAATAAAAATGTCAGCGTTTAAATAAAATATTTTGAAAGGCAAATAGAAGCAAGTGCATAAGTTTTTAATATTTAATACGTTAAAAATTATTTATTCTTACAATCCAAAACAGGTTGGAAATTTAGAGATGGCACATGTATATGAAATCCAGTTCTTGACTTCTCCTTGCTTGGATTTTGTTCCTTCGGGTTCTCTTCTATAATAGATCAGTAGAATTATATATATATATTTAGTAATTTAATTTACATATTTCCATTATATTTTATTAAAATCCTTATTTATAAAACCTTTCAGATATTTTTTTTTCACATCAGCAGAGTAATTTACAAGATTTACTTTGTGCAGAATCTTATAAATACTAAAGTTTATCATTAGAAAAAAGAATATAGAAAGTAAATTTTATTGCCAACCTTAATGCAAATCAATAATAATAATTAAAAAAAACAGGAAATATACAATGAAATATAAAAAGTAACTGAACTGAACGATAAAACAACACCACACAAATAAAGTTTTAAAATTGTGAAATTGAAGCAAGAAAACTAGGAATTACAATATTAAAATAAAAGAGACATATTTCAGCCATAAAAACTCGTAACACAAACGTAATTTGACAGTATATATGTATCGATATAATTTCATTTCATTCATCACCTAATTAATTTCCTATTTTTTTTAAATCGTAAATTAGTCTATGCTGCTTTACTGTACAATTTTCTCATATCTCCAGAGCCAAATACCACTTTTTTAATGATAGCTACACGCGCTCTAAAAAAAATGCGAACATTTTATTATCTCAGACACCGAGCGAAGGGACTAAAAAAAACCTAAATGTTATGGTGTAACTTACAAATGAGTGAAAGAAATCCTTATCAGAATATCTTTGTAAAATCACTGAGGGAAAAATTTGTCTCATTTTGCTCTTGTGTCGCGATGTAAACAGGCTTCTATTGTTGCTTTTGCCGGTGTACAAATTTTGCTTTACAGTGGAAAAATAAATTGAAATTTATTCCAAAAGTGTCTTTTTTTCACCCGAGTATCTTCAAAATTATATTACATATATTTGATATGGCAAAGCTATCTTAGCTTTATTTCCATATCTCAGTGATTTTTTTTTGCTAAGGTGAAGTTTTTTTAATATCTATTTATTATTATCAAACATTTCTGAACAGTAATAAACGCTTGAAACCAAAATGAATAAAATAATATGAGTATAATCCAAAGCAATATGAAACCATGAAGTTACTAAGATATTTTACGAATGTTTAAATCCACACATTTGAGTTATATGTGATCTTTAAATACATTACACTCAGAATGTTTTAATATAATCTAGAATATTTTTTCAGAATGTTTTAATATAATCTAGAATATTTTTACTGAAAGTCCCCTTTTATTTTGAATAAGATGAATATTTTATAACAAATCTGAAAAAGGAGGATTTAAAAATTGATGAATAACTTTATAAAATTATTATTATTATTATTTTGGTTTTTAAAGGGCTATGCAGCGTGCTATATCGCATCACAAAAAATTGTAAATATGAGGCGATACTTTATTCACTTCTGGCAATTTTTTAAGGCTGAAACTTGATCATTAACAGCTGCATACCTTAAATTTAAATAACAGTTTCTGTTTTTGCGTCTAATTCAACTCAGCATATTTTTACTTTGCATTTGCAGAGGTCAATTGATTACATTTACTGAAAACGTTTTAAGTTATACGAAGACAGACAGAGGGCCATAATACCAAAATATGATTTTCGGATTCATCAAAATCTAGAGTTTGAAATTTTTCATGATTGCAATACTTTATATTTCGTTTAATTAGAAGCAAGATGAAATGTTGAAGCAATCATAGGCAATGCATTACTATCGATTAATTTACTATTTATTTAAAAATATATAATATCCAAGTATAAATATAAAAAATGGCAAACAAATCTAAGCTGTTTAGTTTATGAAATTTGTATTATTGAAAAGTTTTGATGTTTTGAGGAAATGCCAAAAAGTTGTATTAGTAGACAAGAGCTGAAAAAATGTTAAACATATTCGAAGAAATTAGCTATCGTTTGCAAATATTATTCCTTTAATTAAATGCAAACAATAAAGTTTTATAGTAGAAAATAAGAATTTATAGTTTGAATTTTCATTTATACTGGAGGAAAACAAATTGTCTATCTTAATATTGGAATTAAGATCTTAACGTTGCGCATTTAACTATTTCAATTATAACTAGTAATTTAGTTAAAAGAAAAATTGTTATAAAAATTTTTAAAGAAAAAAATTATTACTCTACACTATTGTATTTATCATAAATTGCATGCCATAGATAAGCTTTAAGTCTAACTTTTATGTTATTTTCAAAATATAGTCAATAGACTAACATATTTTTGTTGATGTTTTTCGGTAATTTATTGCTATTAATCGTCAATAAAAGTCCCCGTACTTGGGTTAAAGCCATAAATATTATTTTTTATAATTATAATATTTTTTTAATACAGTATTCTCTCAGTAAAGCGTCAGGCATGAAATCAATAGACCATCATATTCCTAAAAGCTCAGGAATTAGGTTCATTTTAAAAAATACATACAAACTAAAAAGCACGCAGCTTTGGGAATTTTTTTAACTGATGGCTTTTACATGTTGCCATTAAATAATCTATTTTTTATTTAATGCAAGCGTTAAATGTTTACGCCATGTGCATTTAAACAATTTCAAACTGTGGAAATGAAGGAAAAAGTAAAAGCTTTATTTCATTTTTTTCAAAACCAGCAACATAAATTTTTAATATTAGAAACAGTCTACGATGTTAAGACCTGAGTGGCTTAGAGATAAGGTCTTGGTTGCGGAACAAGAGGGTTTCAGGCCAGAGAACCGTTTCCACCGAAGAATCGTCATGTAACCTTCTCCATCGGGGGTCATATGCCTTCCCGCTAGTGTGGTGTAGAAGTTTGGAGAAGGGGTTTCCAGCTCAAGTGTCGTCTTTATCATCTGGTCAGGTTCAAAATTACTAGGTCCATCCCAAAATAGCCCTAGTGTTGCTTCAGAAGGGGACGTTAATATAATTGAACTGACCTGAATTGTAACGTTAGGACTAAAAAAATCCCTTTTATCCTCTAATTTTCTAAAATATTGCAATTATCAAAAAACTTTAAGCACAAGGGTTGTTCATCTTAATGGGGCATTAATTTTGTTAATTGGACTTATTTTTCTATCTTCAATATTAAAAAAATTATAGAGAAATTAAAATCCCCCCCCATTCCCTTTGAGCTATATTGTCCATTTATGAACTCATTTGAAAATTTTAACTCCTATCAACAAATTCTCAGCCAGTTAAAATCCGAACAAAATTACTCTAGTTATCCTGTTCACAAGATAGCATGGGCAAAGCGTTATATGTATATACTTAAACATATAAACTTTTGAACGCATAGTGGTTTTGGATTCTAGGAACCATGATCAGTGTTTAATTGAAGAAATTTTCCCGAATCGTTATCATGAAAACCATTGCAATAGATAGTCTTACTATAGGAATCTACCTAATATATTTCCATAGTGATTAGTATTGAATGTAGCAGCTAGAAAGTAAAAATTAAAAGAAAAAGCGCCAATAAATTGAAGTTAACCTAATATATTCCTATTCTAAAAATCCTTTATATATATCATTAACTATAGTAAATATGCATTATATTTGTACTATATTTATAATTAGAAGTAAATAAATCAAATATGACCATAATCTTTATAATTGAAGCTTCAGTAAGTTTTCATAGCATCTTGTTATTTTGAGAATTTTAATCAAATTTTAAAATTAACGGGGAATATAATAAAACTAAAAATGTTTGTCTTTGTCGTCATTGGCATTTTTTAAAAAATGCTTCTTAGCTAAATACTAACAATTCAAGAATAAGAAAATGTTTTGCTTTCAAAATATTACATGAAGGATTTCAACGAAAAACCAACTGAACAATGTTGTATCTTAATATAATGTTAAGCCATAAACAAATAAATACTAAATTACAAAATGTATACAAAATAACAAAATTTGAAGAGAAAGAATCAGAAACTCAAGAACTGACAGTACATCAGAGAAAGGATGTCAAATTTATTTGATGACAAAGTTTTTATTTTTAATTTTGATGTGATTAAGAACATCAAAATAACTACAGTGACGACTTAGCGATTCTTAATTTTTTCAAACATCTTACTAAATGAAACACTCTCCCTTAGCCCCTAGTATTAGAACAGCAGCCCAGTTTGGAGTACGATTTCAGTAACTCAACGATACTTTTTTCCCTCTTCTCGAGAGTTACTGTTATAAAAGCCGTACACAAAATGAATGTCGGAATAATCATCGCTTGTAAAATGAGACATTTCAGTTCAGAGGCAAATAATAGTAGTAATTGACACAAATGGAGGGAGAAAAAAATCGGTCTAGATGTAGGAACGTCCTGAAATGTTGAAGCAGTAACAACAACAAACATCTAAAACATCGACAAGCTAATAAGTGGATTATCTTGCCTTTTTCAGCCATATGTGAGATACTCTCACAGTTAAAATTATAACTCATCTGCATTTCCCAAAACGTTCATAACAGCGGATTTGCGTACTTGTCATTTATTCTAAATTGTAGTGTTTTGCGAATTTTTATCGAAAGGTTTTTTCAATGAACATTGATTTCCGTGACTTTCTGCCAACGGAAGACTGAATTTCCTCCGACATAAAATATACATATGGTTTATGGGGAGCTCATGCGAAAGCCAATTTGCATGGGCAAATTTTTAGTAAATTTGACGAATTGTAACTTATACAATGCTTTCGGAATTCAGTATTAAAAAAGTTTGGCGACAAAACGATTTTAAATTTCGCCACGTTTCGGCGCTTATTATTCAGCTTTAAATGCATATATTTTCATGAAGTTCTCTTAAAGGATTTTAACCGTTCTTCCTGAATATGTGCTTTATTTGCATGAAAATAAGCTCACATTTTTTTTTATAAAAAATTGGTTTTTTTTTCTACATTTTTAGGCAAAAGCATTGTATTCCCAGTAACTTGCAAACTATGGGTGGTGCAGTGTTGCTGTAGTGTTTTATGATCACCTTTGGCTCTTCTGCCACCTACTTTCATTTGTTAGAATTGATGAAATTCACAATATATATGTTACTGTGAGAGACCGAAATTGGAGAATGTCGACATTCGCTGGTGAATGTCAACACATACCAAAAACGTTGGTGAAAGACCGTACAATTGATTACATTTCTTGCACTTTCGGACCATCGCCGGTATATGTCGACAATCACAGACAAGCTTTGGTGGAATTTGAAAAGATGATTAAAGAGCTCGAAAAGGAGATAACAGAAGGCAACGTCAACAAAGAGGTGCGGCCTAGAGCACGTTGTGTTTTGCTGGAACACAAGGTCAACAGAGAGGCGAAATTGCAAATCTGCATTTCTCCTCTCCGGATACGGAGAGATGAAACGCGTATTCAAGATTCACCATTAGTGCATTGTGGATGTCGACATTTACCGGTGTAAGTGAGAAATGAGGATATCTAGCAAATATTTCGGACATACACCAAGCGACTACGTGAATGTTGACATTCACCAGCGAATGTCGACATTCTCCAGATTTCGGACTTTCACGGTAACATATATATTTCAAAGCTTTTATTTATATCTATGTAAATAAATTGAAATACATATTGCCCTTTATGGAAACCAAACTATTGGATAGATCTTCACATTTTTCTAATAGATACTGGGAAGGTTTTGTGATAATTAAGTGATTAATTTTTATTTATTAAAAACCATACTTCAATGTTGCATGTCTAGTATTGTGCAAGGATATAATTTACAGCAGCCAAGAAACAGTCAACTGAACTTAAAATAGTGAAACATAGGAAAGCTATATCTAAATAAAAATTCCCTTTACTTTATTGTGATTGAAAAATATCTCTAATATTTTAAAAGGTTTTTTTCATTGTTATTTAAAAATTGGTTCCAAACTTTACTACGTGCATTAAACAGTTGATGGTGATTGAAATGCATTGTTTGAAATAGCTGTATTCATATCCTATTCTGTGAGTACATATTTAAATTGTTTCTCAAGATGCTTAGTTAAATTTTATATCCTTCTTTAAAAATAATTTATAATTTATGAAAAAAATTAGTTTTCCGAGGGAAGATGTATCAGATAATCATTTATTTTTAGAGTTCTAAATTTTTTCCATTGCAACAGATTTTCTCATTTTAATTAAAAATGAAATTGCATATACAAGAATTTCTTAAGTATTGCAATAATTTATTAAAAGAAAGATTTTTTTAATAAAAATTGTTGGCATTGATTTCATTAACTGATTAGATATGTGATGTTTTTAAGCTCTCATTTTAAATATTTGTTTTATAACAGAATTACAAATTTTGCTCTCAAAAGTGAAGAAAAAGGTTTTATGAAAATTTTGTCTTAATTAATTTTCACCAATAAAAAAAGAAACTGCTATTTTTCTTAAAAATGATATAATTCCCAGCAATACTGGTTATATTAGTTAGTATTAATATTCTTTCAATAATTTTATACAATAGATATTCTACAGATTATGTTCACAATTAGTAAGAAACTTATGGAAGAATTTGAAATATATTTTACAACTAGTAATTAACTTAGTTAATTCTTAATTAACTAAAAAGCTATGCTTTCCTTGAATTAAAAAATTATTTTATCTTTAATATTGACATTCCTATCAGGTGAAATTTCTGTGTATAGTTTAAATAATTTAATTCATTCATTATGAGTTGTCACATGCAATGTTTATGCTATGTGGTATTTCTTTAAAATGATTCATAACTCAAAAAGAATTAGCTTTTATAACAGTTATTTGGCACTATCAGTAATATTTCTAAGAAGCTACAAGACTTGTGAGTAGTAAGAGGCAAAAAATATTTTCATTTTAGTTAAAAATAAATCTGCAGAGGTAAGAAGATTATATATAATTATAACTTATTTAACATTATCATTACTTTTTATATTAGCATTTTGGAAATAAAAAAAATTACATATACTTTTGAGAAATGGTGTATGTTTTTACATACACACTGATACTGGGGAAAAAAAATACTAGTATTATAAACAGAATCATGCAACTGATATAACCAACAACTACTCTGATGCAATAACTTACATCTCTGTTACCTTATAAATACTTAGAATTTTAAGAATTATTAGAAATGTGGAAAGCAAAAATTTTATGATTGAAGCTTTTATAATTTTTTAATGGTTTATAGCGTACTGCTATTTTTGGAATTTTTCGATAAACTGTAAAAGGGTTATTATTACTTTATTACTTATTATAACTTAAGGGTTATTATACTATTAGAGTTAAAATTCAATTCTTGCTGCTAAATATTAACAACTTAAAAAATATTCCATGAAGCTTGTTAGCTAAAGGAAACTAATGAAAATGTATTGAACTACGTTCTATTATAATATATAAAGCACAAACAAGCAGATATTAAACTACCTGGAAAAAAAATTATAAAATTAGAAGAAAAAGAGCAAGAAATATAAAAACTGAAATAAATATCTTCCCAATTTTTTAAAAATTCTATTTATCAGTGATATCATTACAAATATGGTGTTATATCTTATTAAGGGAATGCAAATTTATTGAAGACATACGTTCTTTTTTAATTTTAATATTTTAAATTAATACAAATTTTGTTAGGAATCACCAAAACAGAACATTGAAAATTTTGAATAAAAGAGCATAAGAAAAAAGAGCTGTTAACAATACTCAGAAACACTTCAAGCATGATTAGAGCTATTAGCTGAATTTTAACTAAATAAATGCAATAGTCCTTTATCAAGAAGAGTTGAATATTTATTAGTTATTAATAGGTTATCATTATCATTGGGCATATAATTTCTCATAAGCTTAACAGGAGAAAAATATATTCAAAATTCATTAAATCTGGAGAATATTTCATTTACAAACCTTTGATAAAAAGTATAATGAATTTTAAATATTTGATCACATTTGGTAGCAATCCATTCAAAAGACTTATTCTCTAAGTTTCTAAAAAGTATTTTGATACAACTAAGATTGAAAAAGCATAATCCAAAATTTTGAGTATGATATCTATACCTACTACTAATTTAGATTTGATCATACAGCATTTTAATATTAACAAGGAAGATAAACTATGCATTAAAAATTATTTTTGATCCATTCACCATGACCCACTTGACTGTGATGTTAATTCCTAATAATTTGGTATCGAGTACTTTAGTATCTGCCATTCATTATGACTATTTTTGAAATGAAAACTAAAAGACTAATCAGTAAACATTTAAAAATAAAATAAAATGTTTTTCATTTCTAGAAATTGTCCCTGATTATGAATGATTGACTATATAATGTAATATACAACCTTATGTAATTTTCTGATTCTTATAAATCAAATATTCAGAAAACTGGCTAAATAACACAATTGTCATATGTTTACCATTAAAATAAGATGAAATAATTATTTTATCTATTTTTTTTATTTCAAAAAAAAAATTCAGCATAAGAATAAAAACTTACCCCTGGTTGATGAAGATGAAGAGGTTGTAGGGATAGAAGAGCGAGAAATTCTATCTTCCATTCTAGTATAGGAATCTAGTAATTAGAGCTGCACAGTAAGTTATACAAATGTAAGCTAAATACAAGTAATAATTTAAGAGAATAAACAATTGGTAAATTTCTATGGGGAAAGGCAAGTTAGTTAAATTAATTTTTATAGAAGTGGAAAATAGGGTTATGCAATTAAATTTTTTTAAAATGAATTTGAAATTTACACATAAAAAAAATAAAAAATATACCATAGAATTTTGCACTTGCCAGAATTTTCAATGTAATATTAATTGCATGAAATTATCAAAATCTCTGTGCAGCTCAATTGATGAATAAAGTTTTAAACAGTGATGAAAAAAATTTGAATCATTTTAAAAGACAAAGTATCAGTTAAGCAAAACTATTTGTAATTTTAAACTCTTCTATTAAATATGCAATAACACTGTATACATGAAATCAATATTTTATAAGTACAGTTTTTAGATGCTGAAAAGCAAATTATAGTTCAAATTATGTTCTTTTACCCTTTGTTTTTGTTATTTAAGTCAAAAGTTTACCATCTCTTATTTTGTGAATATTTGAAGATCCAGAAAAGTAACACCTAAAAACTTTTTCTACAAATTTTAAGCTACACAATCATATTTCATTACAGGCATATGTAAAACCAAATGTATGTATATTTACCCTCTCCATAAACCTAATGATCATGGCTACACATCAGTAAACTTTCTTGTCTAATGTAATTGAAATACTGATAATTCTCTGATCAAACAAATGAAATAAAAAAATAATTTACAATTATGGTAAAATAATTAGAATTATCGACAGTCCATTTATAGAATTCTTAATAATATGGGTATATATATAATAAATGATTGTTGAAAAAATGCATATATAAATGTCTTTCAGGATTAAATTGGACACAAATGACTAAGAACAAAATTATTCAAAACTGCAATTTTTTCGTGATTAATATAGCAGAATTTTTAGGAAGAATAAAATTTAATGTAGATTTTTGTTTTCATACATTTCTGTTTTTATCCTACAGAACAACCCATAAAAAATTGCATTATTCAAAAACCTTACAATTAAAATCATTATTTTATAAATTATTTTACTTTAAAAATATTATTATGGATACTCTCGAAAGCAAGTTGTTAAGTTTCTGCTTAGATTGGAGTTTTATTACTTTTTTTTAATTTATTCTGAATAAGCTTTATCCAGAAATGTAAAAATTAACATAGCAGATTTAGCAATAAAATAAGAATCATAGGAAAACATTTTCACAAAGATCAATATGAAAAACTAGCAAATCACAGTAGTTGTGTACTATTTCAACCTCTTACTTTACTATGAATGAAACATTGAATTTTATTTCATTCATCCAACATTCTATGGGGAAATTGCAATAGTGCACACATCGCTGAATCACTTTCAGAAGAAAATACTAGTACACAAATAACCTAACATAAGCAAATTTAAATATTCATTCTACTGTTCATAAATTACTGCACTAAATATTTGAGATGTTTAATATAATTCTGTTAAACATTTTACAAACTTGGTAGTTTGTAGTGTATACTTTTAAAGATATATATATTTATGTTAATAATATATTAATTATAATAATATATTATGTATATATAATATATACATATATATATTATAATATATTTTGTATATATAATATATACATATTATATTATTGCAAACATGAACTTATTTGTTATTTAATTAAGAAGAATCCAAGAAACTTGATTTGGCATGAATATTACTTTTCTCTCTCTCTCTTGCACGTACTTGCCAGAGGTCAACATTATTTTATGTGTAAGGGACTATTTTGCATAAGTGGGCAACCGCCAATCCGCTACTGATTTGAAATACAATAATCAAATTCAAAATCACTCTTTCTTTAATTCTCAAAACAGTGAAGTAGAATTATTTAGGTTATAATTAACTAATAATTAACTAATTAATTACAACATTTTGATTTATAATCTCTTTTAGAAAATGGAAAAGGAAATTGAAAGGAAACATGTACTTATGAATGATTCTCAAGTATCAACGAGAAAAAAAAATCCATAAATATAACTGAATTCTTTTTAATACAATCACTGTAGTAGTAATAAGCTGATATACATTTCTTTTTCTTTTTTTTTCTAAGGGAGAATGCTATTCTCAAATAAAATTAATTTTTCAAAACTCAATATGCAAATTGACATAATTTCAATGTATTTCAAATTTATAAACAAACTCGAATTCAAAATGATTATCAAACATCCAGCGATATGAGACTTAGAGGGTTTAAAATTTAAATCATAGGAACTTGAAGTTTAAATTAATACAGTATTTAGTGAAGTTATGAAATAACTTCTGCAATCATAATTCGTATGTTAAGCTATGTTTTATCTCCAGTTATTTATCAACATATGCATATATCAAGCTGGAACATACATATAAGATAGAATCAGTACTTGAAAGGCAATTCTATAATTCAGACTTGTGCATTTTGTCACAATGATTTTTAGAAAAAATAGACATAGTTATGCAGTTAAGAACAAGATATCATTTTCTGGATTTTAAATTTACCATTGCAATTTTTACCTAAATACATGCAGTTTATAGTCAAAAATTAGATTTAACACCACCCATTGTATAAAGACAAAAATTCAACAATCGTGTATTGAAAACTCAATGTATATCTCATTTTCTACAAGAGATTATAAATCAAAATGTTGCAATTAGTTAGTTAATTATTAGTTAACTATAACCCAAATAATCCCATTTCACTGTTTTGAAAATTAAAAAAGAAACAGTGATTTTAAATTTGAATATTGTATTTGAAATCAGTTGCAGACTGGTGGTTGCCCACTTATGCAATGTAATTCATTACACATAAGATAATGCTGACCCCTGGGAAGTACATACAAGAGAGAGAAAAGTAAGATTCATGCTAAATCAAGTTTCTTGCACTTTTTAAAACTAAATAACAAATAAGTTTATGCTACATTAGCTTCCTCTGTGCAAGATCAAGATAACCTAAATTTCTTTCAAAATTTTCGATTATCGTACAAAAGTGGTTTTTACACTATTTCATTTTTTTTTAAATCCTCTGTTTAGTAATATTATTTTATCTTTTATTCAATTTTTTTCCTAGAATTTGGAAATTTCTTAAAGATCTCTAGATATTTTTTTAATTTTTAAAAAATATATTCAATTATTATGATGAAATTCAAATTGCTTTCATTATTTTAACACATATTCAAATGCATGATTTTCTTTCATTGTTAAAAGTTATTGAACAGATAATCTTTAGATTATTTGCAATAACCAATTTTAAATTTCATAGCATGTTAGAAAAATTATAGAAAATGTCAAGTAATTTTTAAAACCTCTTGTGAGCTAATTATTCCAGATATCAGCGATAATTTTTAAAGAATGAGACAAAATTTAAAATAAACATCTTGTAAAAAAATTAACAAAATGTTTTGAAATATTTGCAGCATTTTATTTAACTGGAATAGAAAGACTAAAGATAAATTAATCTGTTCTTTTCATAGAAACATGAATTTTAATAAATAAAAAATGATGATTTCATTAATTGTCCAATTCAAGAAAAAGTCTTCCTCAGACTAAGTTGGTATCTCTAAAACATACAAACTATTAATGGACTTTTTTTTTTACATTTTTATACATATTTCACTTTTATTTATATACATTTGAAATTGATATATAACCACAAAATTTATATTAAAATATTCTTGTATCATTACATGTCCAGTCAATTACTTTTTTCAATTCCAAATTTGTAAATTAAAATTTAACAACATTTGAAATAAAAATGAAGTTAACATACAGTGATTTTATCATAGACCCAGCTAAAAAAAATGAAAAACAGTGAAAGTCTACTACTAAAACAAAGCAAAGTTGGATGTAACAATCTGCCATTCTTTAAAAATTTTGTAAACAAATGTTTCATTTCATTTTACGGCACAAAGACCAGACATGGTCATATGGCTATGTACTTTCTCTTCACAAATCACAAGATAATGCAACTGAAAAATTTTTATCAGCTATTAACATTTTAAAAATAAACAGAATTAATTACTATTCTCAAATTACCAGAGATTTTGAAAAAATTTTATAGTAATAAAATAACTCTCAGCAAAATTTCTCATTTGCAGCTAAATTTAGTGATTCAATCAATTGCTGACATCAATTCTATTGATTTCAAATTCAAAATTTAATCTAAGTACATATAAATTGCAACCAGGCAACACATTTCTGCTAAACAGAATGCTTGTTTAATGAAGTAACTAATTTTGGTAAAATTGTCAAATGTGTGAAAATTTTTAGAATTTGCCCTTTTTTTTTTAATTTGAAGAAAAAGAACTTTTAAAATGTCTTCTGGACTATTTCTAATAATACTCTTCAGAACTATTTTTAAAGTTCAAATAGTCTATGCATCACTTGCAAATGACAGAAAAACCTTTTGACTTGATTATCCAAAAACACATAAGAAAACAAAGCTTTAATAAATAATAAAAAAGGAAAATTGCTTTTAAATGATAAGTTTATAATGATATGTTTTATGTTATGTAAATTTTATTAATTATTATTGGTTGTAAACATTTTAAAAAGTAAGATTTATTATCTGGATTACACGCTTTTATGATTATTTTAAAATAGGAAATCAGAAATTCACTCCGAATGCTATGAAAAATAAATAAAAGGCAGCAATAATTATTAGCAAAAAGGAAATTTCTTAGTTTGTATACTTTAACAATATATTCTAAAAGAAAGTAATTTTTTAATACAAATAATAAAATGACTATGTTAAATAACAACAATGCTAGGAATAAATAGTAATAGAGGAGCAGTAAAAGCAATCTAGAATGGGCAGTGCTTTTTGGAGATGAAAAAATTATAGAAATTATAATAATAAAATAAGATGAAAGATTGATATTCTATGTGCAGTAATTCATTATGTACCTTTAATTTTATGCTATAATAACTCAGCCTTGTCAACACATAAGTGGCATATGTGCAAGATCTTTTATAACAAATGTGTTTATTATAACATGCATTTATGACTTCATTATGTGTACGATAAACAATAATAAATTTATTATTATTTAAATGCTCTTTGAGATTTCAGTAAATTTTATAGCCTTTTGGCTTTAAATACTTAAATAAATAGCAGAAAATTTAATCACAGTCTCAGGCAGTGAAAATTCACAATATTCTACTGAATAGTAATTAAATTTTAGATAAAAAGATTTGAAAAAATGTTCATGTCTTCATTTTCAAGAGAAAAAAATTTTGAAATAACATTTTTGTAAAAACACTACCTTCCTGATATTCTAGCTACTTGCAACAACATTATTTATTGCATATTTTAGAAGTAGAAAGTTAAAATTTAGTTATTAGTAGATATTATAATTAAATACAAGAATGTCAATATATTTGTAAATATTCCGAGTTTTCTATGGGCACTTAATTGAATAAACGCAAAGCTCAGTTTAAAACCAGAAAGAGTTATGCAATCAGACAGTAGAAAAAGCGAATTAATTAAATGGAAAAGAAATAAACATGATGTGAATAACATGAATAAAGATACTCGATTTGAAACAATTTGTGAGCAAACTCCAAAAAAAATATTTCATGATAGGACGACTATCTTATTTATATTTTGTTATAAACATTAGAATTATCGTGTTAAATACTGATTTCATTACTGTTATAAATTAATGATAAATAATACTGTTAAATATTAATAAAACTTGCAATTACATCATCAAACCATGATTTTAAAAACACACACACATATGAATTTTAAACATTTTTTTAGCTTATAGCACTTTTAACTTAGTTTGAGAGGCGCATTCTACACACTCACAACTTTTAAAGAAGCAAATTTCGAAGTGTAATATTTTAAAAAAGGAAAATAAATAATTATTAAATGAAACAATTCGTTTCCATGCATAAATAAATAACTTGCCTTTTGTTTTAATCGTACCGTTCAAGAGAGGTAAAATGCGAATATTCGAATATACCGGCAGCTGGTTATTGCCAGATTCTCAGAAGGGAATAGATTATATCAAAAGTTGGAATAATAAAACATTCTTCCAATGAAAAAGAAATTCTTTACGAACAATAATAGACTAAATAACTCGCTGAATCACTTAATAATGTTGAAAATATGTTAAACTAATTTCATTTAATTACATTAGATTAGATGTCATGTCTCTCCCGATTTGTTTAGTTTCGGAACATTTAACTTCTATTAGGAAATTTATATCCCTTAAAACGCATAAGATATAAAGCAAATTATTTCTTGAGGACAGGCAGAACCTATGGATTTTTGGTTTTCAATGGTATCGTAGCACGTTATTGATACAATAGTGGTAAAGCCGATCCTTTAATCATACGAAACTAAATTAATCTCTTTGAAACTCAAATATTTTCAATTAGTAATTAAAAAGTAAACTAATAAATTTCATTTTGTTTCATACAGTTGTGGAGACTTTTTAGGTGTTCTGAATCGTTTACCGAAATATGTTGAAAGATGTAACGAAAAATTGTTAAATGCGTAATAGCTCTTGCATCCGGATATACATAATGAAAAAAGACATTAGGAAAACTCGATTCCGTGTCTCAGTCTTGTCTCATATAGATCCATAATAATACTATTTAAAGGTATGTGATTTAAATTTTTGATATGATGTTGCTAGGGATATTTCGATTACAGATAAAAACTATTAGATAACGATAAAAAGTAGCACTTGATACAATCTGTTCAATCATAGCTCCAGAACAAGAATTCATTCAGGCATAGGAAAAGTCTTGCTTCACGTTCGAGGAAGAGACACCTCCCCCCCCCCTACCATCAAATAGTTATTGCTGAACTTACTGAACACGTGCAGAAAGCCTCCCATTTTACAAGGAGGATAGGCCACTTCGTTATAACGATTCACCAATGTTTAGCGATTCTCCTGAAACCATCGCTGGAAGCATTAAGCATCCTAACTTATTGTACTTAAACAAAATTTCTTTCGCACTCAAGCCTCCACAGAAAAACATTTAGTGGTGTTTCTTTTTAAAAAATTAGTCTTTTACAGATAAAACACAATGCTTCAAAAAATGTCATATTTTTTAATGGTTGAAATGAATTGATAATCACATAATGAAATTCTCTGTACCCGGTTAAAGGGAGAATTCCGCTATTATTCCGCTACCCATTTTTTTTTAGCAGATGTATGGCTTCTTTACAATCACTTTTAAAAATAAAAGTGATATTTTAAATAAATTGTCAATGACAAATATCCCTTCAGAGATTTCTAAATATATTTTGGCAAATATTTTATATTGACATCTAAATTTTTCTTTCGAGCTCAATCTGTCTCAGTTCCGACAGAATTAAATATCCTTCATACCAGGCTGTCTGTTGAGCGCAATAGCTCACCTCATGTGAACGCTCTACGTAGCATAGAGGCAGTAGCGAAATAGCAGAGACGTTGCAACTGATTAATTTTTGCTGTTGTTTTTTGCCTATGGCATAAGATTCGCGCCTTTTATTATTTTTTGTTTCATTAATGAGTTTCAGCGGGAAGTGTGAGTTTTCAAGTGTATGAGTTATTTATGTTACATCGTATAATGCTTAAAAAATCCAAAATGAATATGTATTAGAGAAAAATTTATTAATTTTATACACCATACGAAAAAAAAATCGCAGCAGGATTTTGCTTAATAAAAGTTTTAAGAGATATAAAAAAATGACATTCGCATTCTTTTACGCTAAATTAGATTTATAGGACATTTGGAAATTATTTGGGGCAAATGGAATGCTTTAAAATATTTTATTCTGAACTAATAGTCTGTGAAAAATGTTTAAAACATATTTTATAAAAGAAATAAAAATGTTTTGTGTAAAGATTTAAAATGAGATCATTTCTTGCGGTTATATATCTAAAACATAATTAATGATTCAAAGACAATTTTTCTGAATATTTTTTTACTTAGTTTTAGCTTTGAAAAAAAGAGAACGAAAGAAAAATCGTCTAAAAGTTGACTAGTATTTTCAAATTATGAAATCAGTAATAACTGTTTCCATAAAAGAAGTAAGGGCCACCGGTTTTGGTTGGACATGGATCTTTGTGGCCTCTACCTTTCCTTCAGAGGATTTCTTATTTCATATTACTACAACTCTTCAAACTATTTATCGGTATTATTAATCTAATAACGAGATTATTTATGAACAGAACAATTTTTTACAGTTAGTTTAAAGATATTATTCCCGCAATCGGATTAAGTTTGACTGAATTCCATGGCTTTGAAAATTTGGAGTCTCTGAAAGTATACACGCTTCTTTTTTTCTCTTATCAGCTTGTCACTCCCAACGTTTTAAAATGATATAAATGATTTCGCACACTTTTTATCTTTATGTCTTTATCCCTATTAATAATAATTAGACTTTATCTATGTAGTTCATTGTAATGAATTCGTTTTATTAATTTTTATTGAATAATTAGAATGCTCTGAATTCGATTATTTAAAATTTAAAGCATTTCTCTTGTGAATTTCAATATAGCATAGTTCTCTATTGGAATTAGGGTAAATAAAATGATTTTTTTAATTATAAATTATGAACTATTCTTTTTTTTAAGCTAAGTTTTCCAAAACTGTGTTTTACTTTTTCCAGAGTCTTATTTAGCTGCATTTTATTTATTGTTATTGTTTATATTGTTTTTAAAGTTCTTTCACTATGCATCGGAAATAAAACACTATACTTGCTTATAAAGAAATACTATGAAGAATTAAAATTTAACTAATTTTTTCTCAATTTTCTTAAAAATTTTTTCAATGTTTTTAGATGCATGAATATTAGTTTTTACTATTTTTTCTCAAATAATATTACCATAGCATTTAACATGCTTCCTTAAATCGAAATATGTCAATTGCAGTAATGTTTCAAATTTTTTTAAATAATATGTTAAGAACAATAAAAATTAATTTGACACATTCGGACATAATTTTTTTTTAGTTTTCTACGTAATTTACTAAAATAATGAACAATAACTGAATTGTAGTTTAAAATATCTGTCTGAATTTGGCAGATATTTTAAACTGCATTTCACTGAAATTAAATGGCATTTGTAATATTGTCTAGGGAATTAACCAAATATAAATATTATCACTATCCGTTGTAGGGTAGTCAAAATTTCCATAGGTAAAAAAGAGTTTCTGTGCTTAGATTTCCATACTTAGCAAATGTTTAGAGGTAACGACAAATATTTTGTTTCAGCCTCAAGCCAACACTTCACCTATTATGTGCATAAGGTTATTTGATTCTGAGAATTTGCTATTAATTGAGAAGATTTGAAAAAAGTTCACATTCAGTGCAAAAAATTTAAAGGTTTCTCAAATATTAAAAAATATATATTTTTGTCTTTTACGTATTTCGTTATAAATTTGTCTTTACATACAGCTTATTTAATAATTTTTAATATAAACGTCCGTTAAAAATATCCTTTTTATACATACATATCTTTCAAAATCATTCCAAATTCAGGGAGTAAACTTGGAGAGGAGGAAAGGAGCAAGGATACCTATAATATTCATATAGAACAGAGGTTCCCAACCTTTTTTGAACTGGTGCTCCCTTTTCTAGCGAATATTTCAATAACGCCCCCCCACCCTCCCACTCCAGAGAAATAAGAGCGTACATAATGTATGGTGAAAACAAAAATTAAGTTAAAAAAATACTAATAGATAGAATATTGTTGGATTTGAAACGCTACTGAATTTCTTTTTCCTTTAAAAAAGAGAAATAAAAGTTTCGGCTTATCTGTTATAAGGACAGGCAGGGGTTTTGATGATACGAGGTAATCCATAATAAACTACTGCTTTCTAAATAAATAAACTGAAGTTTGAGAGAACAATCAAAATGCATACTTAATTATATTAAAAAGAATGTTTATTAAAATTTAAAGACTTTGAATTTTTAACTTAACAAATGAGAAGGCTGAATTTGATGCATTTTAAGAAGTTTGTTAATATCAGGCTCGATTTTACTTTAAAACAATCGTAAATCGCCGCGTTCAGTAACATGGAGCTGATTTCTCTTTTTCGTTACCAATATTACTACAGCACTAAATCCACGTTCTGCTAAATATGAGAATGGGAATTCTGCAAGAAATCGTTGAACAATAGACCAGAATCCTGAATTCAGTTTCGAAATCGACTTCTGCAGCCAAAATTCTTGGTAGCCACTTTTGAATTTAATTTTTAATTCTTCATTTGTCGTCAATTCTATTAGTTCTTCTTCTAACTGAGATGATCCTGCTGTATTGACATTGGAAAAAGGATCCAAAACCCAGTCTGGTATGTCCATGCTTAAAATGTCATGAAATCGTTTCTTGAAGTCATTGTAGAGGTTTTTCAAGTGTTGACAGTAAACAAACAAGTCGTCATCCTTGAATGTTACTGCTGATAAACATGGGAAGTTATTGAATTCACGTCTGCCTATATTTCTTTTATATAATAGCAGTTTAGACAGAAAAGCAACAACGCTATTTTTAGTCTTAATCAAGTTTAAGTCGTCGCCTTGAAGCTGGAAATTGACATCATTGAACAATTTATTCAGGTCTGTTAAGTACGTAATATCGTTTTTTGATGCGATGAGGTTGTCGAACAATTCCGTGTCTTTGTTTCCAAGGTACTCTATCACAGATTCAAACAGATTGTAAAATCGAGTCAAACAAGCTCCTTTTGAAAGCCAGCGCACCTCTGTGTGAAGCAGCAATCGGTTGAAATCTTCATCATTCGCAATGCAAAGCTGATTAAACAATCTGTCATTCAATGAGTTGTTTCTGATTTTATTGACTGCTCTTATAACATATTGCAGTGGTGTATGGAGGTGTTCGCTCAAATTTTTCGCAACCAAATTCTGTCGATGAATTACGCAATGCACGGAAAGCACGCCAGGAGCTCTATTTTTTAAGCATGCTATGAAGCCTTTGTAAAGCCCTGTAATAGCCAGTGAACCATCCGTAGCAACTGACAAAATATTATTAAAAGGAATTTCCTTTTCGTCAAAAAACTTTTCCAGTGCATCAAATATGGTTTTTCCTTTTGTATCTGTTTCCAAATGGGTAGCAAACAACATTTCTTGACATATTTTTTCATCTGTTATAAACCTCTCGTATGACAATAACAGTGCTTCATTGGTTGGTAAAGTGGACTCATCCAGCTGAATTGAAAATTGACAAGTCTGCAGATAATTGCACAATAATTTCAGATTCTTCAGTATTTTCAGCTATCTCATCGATACGCCTTTGCAAAGAATTATTGCTCAAAGGAATTTTTCGGATAATATCTGTAGCTGATTTATGGAGCACGGTAATTATTACTTCTTTAACTGCTCGTAAAATTAAATCTTCCCCAATAGCATGTAGCTTGCCTGTTTTCGCAATCAATAATGAGATATTTTACGAAGCTCGAAGTCCGTCTTCGTCTTGTTTTGAAGCTGATGAAAATAATTTTGATATAATTGCCTGAAGTCCGTCTTCGTCCGCGATGATGGATTTGTGGGCTTTTCAATAAATCCGTATTTTATATATTCCACCATATACTGTCACCTCTTATTTTTTGCGTCCGATATGGGTTTTTCGTTACTTATATTTGATCCAAGTTAAGGGAGCTGCAAGAGATACTTCCGGTTTAAATAAAATAAGTTGAAGTAGCAAAATATTAAAGCACACAAAAGCCGTTTTCATCGTAGGCAGTACGTGCTGCGTAGAACCATACAGAGAGTGAGAATGAATCATCAGTTTTCTGCGAGAGAAAAATAGGATAGCTTCAGTGTTGCCGCTAGGAGTGTATTTCGACAAATTGCAAGACAGGTTGCTAGTTTTGGTACATGCAGCTCCAGAGACGTATATAGCAGACAGGTATCTCTTATTCCCCGCAGTCCCATATCGAAAAATGTGAAATTTCGCCCACGTCTTAGAAATGAATTATCAGCCTGATTTTTAAGTCTTTTTTAGACTATATTTGAAGTCATTGTAGGCTGATCTTTCCACCGCCCCTCCGTGCCATATTAATACTCCCTAATTTTCTCTGGGTCTTTTACCGCCCCCTTGAAAGCCTCAAACACCCACTAGGGGACGATATCACCCACGTTGGGAACCTATAATATAGAAAATCAGACTGTGATCTATATGAATATCTATAATATTCATATAGATCACAGTTCATTTCTTTAGTCCCAAATACAAGATACCTCAATTTAACGGAAATAAGATATTTAGGTTTCTACTTTTACGTTAATGAAGATATTTTAATTCAGTTTTCAACAATTACGTGGTGGGCAATCTCTTGACCACCCTGATCTCTTGCTTTATCAAACATTGATTCTTTTTCCCTAGAAACATCTGATGAACTTCAAATATTAGCCGGAGGATCTTGCTACTCAAATAGCAGTGGCTGATGCTCGTAAGCGTGAACTATCCATCATCTTTAGCAAAGCTCGCCAGCTACTCCACCATAACTGTCAAGTATGTGTCGCTGTTGATGGATACAATTTTGAACAGTTCTTGTAAACATTTCACTTTCAGGTACACCATTGATACAGGCTTTGCCTTTCTTTTCACTCCTTTTTTGCGTGCCTTGCGTCCACACATCCTTACATAATAAATGGGTGATTTAAATAAATAAATAAATCACTGTTGAGAATTTCATTAAAATATTCTTACTGATTTAGTGGTTAAAAATAAACATCTTTTTTCATTTGATTAAAGACATCCTGTGTTTATAATTAAAGAAATGAAATACTTCCTGTGTTTCCTGGTTGTGTGCCAGATTCGGTCTATCGCATTTGCTCTCACTCATCAACTAGTGCCATTTCCTATCAAGTATTAAAATAGGAATCATATTAGAAAATTTATCTTGTTGTTTCTTATAACACTTACCATAAACAAGGCAGCTGACGAAGGCAGCGATTTTAATCCGAGAAAGCGTCTCTTGCTTCAGTAGCGCCGTCTGGACCAACAGCACATCTTAGCTACACATGCGTGACATTCATTGACACAACTCCTTTTCACACACCTCACAGATAGAAACACAGAAAAAAAAACCAAGCCTGAACTGGGACACTAGATCGGGGTGCTCAGAACACGGGGAAAAGGGCTACCCCTATGTCAGGAAGCTGGCGAAATTTCATCTTTCTTTATAAAGTTTGATGTAATGATAACATATGACATACACTGAAGTGACAAAAGTCATGGGATAGCAATATGCAAATATACAGATGGCAGTAGTATCGCAGCGAAAAAGTATAAATGCGCAGTTCGTTTTCCAGAGCTTTCATTTGTGTTCAAGTTATTCATGTGAACAGGTTTTTCGTGATTTATGGCGGCACGACGAGAATTAACAGACTTTGAACGTGGAATGTTAGTTGGAGCTAGACGCGTGGGTCATTCCATTGCAGATATCGTTAGTGAATTCAACATTCCGAGATCCACAGTATCAAGAGTGTGCCGAGAGTATGAAATTTCAGGCATCACATCCCATCATGGACAGCGCAGTAGCCGACCACCTGCACTTAACGACCAAGACCGCCGACGTCTGTGTAGAATGGTCAATGTTAATAGACACGCAACACTTCGTCAAATAACTGCAGGAATCATTGTGGGACGTACGAGGGACGTGTCCGATAGGACTGTGTGGCAAAATTTGTCTTCCTTGGGCTATGACAGCAGAAGACCGACTCGAGTGCCTTTACTGACAGCACGACATCGCCTGCAGCGACTCTCCTGGGCTCGTGAGCATATCGACTGGTCCCTAGACCAGTGGAAAACCGTGGCGTGGTCAGATTAGTCACGATTTCAGTTGTTACGAGCTGATAGTAGAGTTCAAGTGTGGCGCAGACCCCACGAGGCCATGGACCCAAACTGTCAGCAAGGCACTGTTCAAGCTGTTGGTGGCTGCATAATGGTGTGGGCTGTTTTTACATGGCATGGACTCGGTCCTCTGGTGTAACTGAACCGATCATTGACTGGAAATGGTTATGTTCAGCTGCTTGCAGATCACTTGCAGCCATTCATGGACTTCACGTACCCACACAACGATGGGATTTTTATGGATGACAATGAGCCATGTCACCGGGCCAGAACTGTTCGCGATTGATTTGAAGAACATTCCGGACAATTCCAGCGCATGATCTGGCCACCTAGATTGCCCGATATGAATCCCATCGAGCATTTATGGGACATCATTGAAAGGTCCGTTCGTGTCCAAACTCCTGCACCATTCACACTTTCACAACTATGGACGTCTATACAGACAGCATGGGTCAATATTCCTGCAGAGGACTTCCAACGACTTGTGGACTCCATGACACGTCGAGTTGTTGCACTTCTCTGGGCAAAAGTAGGACCGACACGATATTAACAGTCATCCGATGACTTTTGTCACTTCAGTGTATAATGATCAATCAATTTCAGGTAAGAATGATACTTTAAGTTCTAGATTTAGAAACGAAGTTTCCGTGGCAAAATTATAAGGGTTTTAATTATTGTTCAATTGAAATGAGTGACTATTACCATTTTTTTAGAAAAGTGTTGAATGAAATGAGAGAAACTTGCTTCAAAAATATATTATAAAGGTACGCGTCTATAATTTTGCCATGCAACAGAAATAAAATTTCTGATTTTGATGTGCATAATACAAATTCAATTTAACACACTGAGGTATCATTTTCGGTTTGAGGAAAATTTAATGTTTAATTACTGCGGTTTAAATTTATTTCTTTTTTGAGACAGAAACTAAATAGACAGAAAATATTTTAAATTCAATTTCAAATCGTTGTTAATATCGTTTAGTTATTTTACTTGTTCTCAAAATTCTTTAACTGTACACTTTTCATCTAGTATGTGCTTCATATCTATTAATTGAAGAAATTTCAATGAGTTTTTAGAGGTTAAGCATATGAAAGATTATTTCATAATCACAACTACAAAACGTTAATGTTTTAATATTACTATCCATAAAAATATATTTTAATTATTTTTACATCACATTTATGTTTTTAAATTACTTATTACTAGTTAAATTACTAATTAAAATTAAATTAAGAGGGTTCTTCAAAATAAAGGATAAAAATACTCTTACCACTGTCCAGCATTCATTAATTATTAATTTAATAAATTACTGATATTAAATATCGTTTTTATAAAGAAATGCCATCTGTATTCTCCTTTTTTCTTTGTATAAAGATACAAAACGAAGTAAATTGAAATAAAAACAGTTTATAATGCATGTAGCAGAGCCGGCCTTCTCTATGAAGAGGTCTGGGTGCAAGAAATCATTTAGGGCCGTAATTTTTTTGCAAAAGGGGGGAAAAACGAACCTTTGTATTTAATGCCTGATTTTGTTTTTGCTATTAAATAATCCAGAAAAATTTTAAAAATTTCCAATTTTTTTTTTCGGCAATATAGCAAGAGCGTTTAAGCACTATACCCATATGCTTGATGGAAGATAATCTTTAATTAATTTTAATTAGCTGAAAGAGGGTTCAGCATTTATTATAGAAACAAGAAATGTTAAGAAATATTTTAACACAGTTAATACATTTAGAAATAAATCATTATAATATTAATTAGTCTATATTGCATTATGGGTTCAACGCTATTTACACCCCTCTCATTGAAAATTAAATCCCGTTGCGAAATAATTATTTGGGTTAGGTTTTTATTCACATCATTATTATTAAAAATTACAAAGTTTTTGGAACAATTTTCTAATTTATTTTTTTCTACAGTTTTTATGTCAGTGATTAATTTGAAATATCTTTAAACCTTTCTTATATCTGTACAATAAAAGTATCCGTTACAGAATTAAAAATAACATCTAAATTCCACAAGCAAGTTTTTGTACAATTTCATCTTCTGCTGTTTCGAAATATATACATATATATTCTTTTTGGAATTCGTTTTTCAAGAAACTGCTCTGAAAGATTCAAATTACGTGATATCCCTTTTGCTTCGTCTAAATAAAAGTTAAATTTCGTTCTTAAATTTTGGAAAAACAGTTGAAAGCAATTGTTTTTTATTTGAAATGGTTTATGAATAGCTAATTTTGGACAACATTGTAAACCATTCTATTAAGCATAAAATAAATGTCATTCCTTTATTAAATCTAATAGGTTTTTAGTTTCGGGACCGTTTAATATTGTTATTTGCTTCAATAAATTTTTCTAAGGCATTACGTTTACTCAAACTGTTTATACACTGCTTTAATCATGTCTATTTTAGCTTCCCAACGAGTGTTGCACCATGGTTTGAGAGTAATATTGAAATGCTTTTGTAGAAGTTTCAATCGTTTTATAGATGGAGAAAAGAAGCAATACAACACTGCAATAATCAAAAAATAATGTAATATATACTGCTGGAAGCGACATCGCAAATCAATAAATTAAAAGTGCATGATAAGCCAGGCATGAGATAGATTGCATGAGAGCAATAGAGAAGTTTTCCTAGATTTTATACTTTTATATTTCCCTTTCATGTTGCTATCGTTATTTTATGCCTATCATCTACAATACACAATCTACACTGAAGTGACAAAAGTCATGGCATGACTGTTAATATTTTGTCGGTCCTCCTTTTGCCCGGCGAAGTGCAACAACTCGACGTGTCATGGAGTCCACAAGTCGTTGGAAGTCCTCTGCAGGAATATTGAGCCATGCTGTCTGTATAGACGTCCATAATTGTGAAAGTGTGGATGGTGCAGGAGTTTGGGCACGAACGGACCTTTCAATGATGTCCTGTAAATGCTCGATGGGATTCATATCGGGCGATCTGGGTGGCCAGATCATGCGCTGGAATTGTCCGGAATGTTCTTCAAATCAATCGCGAACAGTTCTGGCCCGGTGACAGGGCGCATTGTCATCCATAAAAATCCCATCGTTGTGCGGGTACGTGAAGTCCATGAATGGCTGCAAGTGATCTGCAAGCAGCTGAACATAACCATTTCCAGTCAATGATCGGTTCAGTTGCACCAGAGGACCGAGTCCATGGCATGTAAAAACAGCCCACACCATTATGCAGCCACCACCAGCTTGAACAGTGCCCTGCTGACAGTTTGGGTCCATGGCCTCGTGGGGTCTGCGCCACACTCGAACTCTACCATCAGCTCGTAACAACTGAAATCGTGACTCATCTGACCACGCCACGGTTTTCCACTGGTCTAGGGACCAGTCGATATGCTCACGAGCCCAGGAGAGTCGCTGCAGGCGATGTCGTGCTGTCAGTAAAGGCACTCGAGTCGGTCTTCTGCTGTCATAGCCCAAGGAAGACAAATTTCGCCGCACAGTCCTATCGGACACGTCCCTCGTACGTCCCACATTTATTCCTGCAGTTATTTGACGAAGTGTTGCATGTCTATTAACATTGACCATTCTACACAGACGTCGGCGGTCTTGGTCATTAAGTGCAGGTGGTCGCCTACTGCGCTGTCCATGATGGGATGTGATGCCTGAAATTTCATACTCTCGGCACACTCTTGATACTGTGGATCTCGGAATGTTGAATTCACTAACGATATCCGCAATGAAATGACCCACGCTTCTAGCTCCAACTAACATTCCACGTTCAAAGTCTGTTAATTCTCGTCGTGCCGCCATAAATCACGAAAAACCTGTTCACATGAATAACTTGAACACAAATGAAAGCTCTGGAAAACGAACTGCGCATTTATACTTTTTCGCTGCGATACTATTGCCATCTGTATATTTGCATATTGCTGTCCCATGACTTTTGTCACTTCAGTGTATATCTATACTTATAATATAGCTCAATGTGTGTGTTGGCGCTCTACAGGCAAAACCACTGGACCTACAGCTACCCAAATTTGGTACATGTATACGTTGGAGGTCGGGAATGTGCACCTCGGAGCCCGTTTTTTAATTAGAACTTGAATTAATTAAAAATTAAGCGAAATTTCGACGGTTTTCTGCTATAACTTCAGAAAATATTATTGCTCAAACATGATTTTTACTTCAAGTTAAAGATTAAAAAATTAGCTTTCTAATGGTATCAGTGTTTTAACATATAACTTAAATTTCTATTTTTAACGAATTTTTAAAGAAATTTTTTTACCATATTTTCAACAATATATTTCAGACAAAACAATACAATTTTAAAACAAACTAAAAACGCGCACTTGGAAGAAATTAAATAAATATTAAATGTTATGTTTTCTAAAAAATAAATAGAAGGTAAAGGTTTCTATGATCGTTTGCAATATCTGTATCACTAATTTAGTAAATTAGCCTTTTGTTTATGGTAAACATGGTTGAATTTATACAGGATACGCATTAAAATTCGTGCCAAATGGCTAATTTGTAAATCATTAGTAACTGGCGTGCATATTGTTATCTACTATAAACTTGGTCTAAATAACTACAATAATAATAATAATAATTACAAACTTGAAACAAAAAATGCATTGATGAATAACTTTATTAGATTTTTTCATACTTTGCTCTGTGAGTCATATTTATCAAAATATTTTACGAATATTTTAAGCAAAGTTACGATTATTTTAAGAATTTTACATCAATCAGTCTTCTAAGCAATCATTAAAATGGACTGATTTATAAAAACAGAAATATTATTATTAAAAAATGCTCTTTTAGATCTTTTCGTCCACCATTTAAAAAAATATACCATTTCAGGCCAATCAACGTTTAGAATTATTCCAAGGCTGCTAGTCAAATGAATATGTGTTTGCGTATAAAAATGAATGTGTGTGTGTGTTGATGCTCTACATACCAGACCATATGATCTAGAGATACATCACTTAGTATATACATATTGTAGGATATTAAGTGGACTGTATACGATAATTTGTCTTTAAAGTTTCGACGAGTGCTGGTTCGTTTTCTGAATGATGAGTCTAAGTTTTAATCAATAATTTTTAATAAACAGTTCCATACTATTTATGACTGGATGCTCACCATAGAACGCCAGCCACGCAACGAGACGACAAGAAGAATGAAAAACTCTGAGAGTCTACAGCAGGAATGGTTGCCACAATTGGCGTTCTATCATCCGACATGGCAATAATAGCAATATTTGGTTTAACATTTTCCCCCGCATTGAATAATTATATTATTCAATTAATCATACAGTAAAAGATATAACAAGTAAAGTTCAATCAATTTGAAAAATTTAAGCAAACAACATTTTTACGTATTATTATTCAATGCGAGTTCACAATATAATTAACATTACGACATTAAAATTTTACATTACGTTTTATACAAATAATTATAAGTTTCATTAATACATATAACAAAATTATTCAATAGGCAGTAAACATAACTTAGATATTGGCCTTTTGTACGTGCCTGTAGCAGTACGAATTATAGCTACACTTACGTTATTGTCTTTATCTGGAATTACATCTACAATGCGATATAAAGGCCATTTACACAAAGGTGTGTTGTCCTCTTTCAAAATAGCCATGCTGCCAGGGACAATATTTTTCTTCTGGAAGTTTCATTTGTATCGCTGTTGAAGGTGATTTAAATAATTGCGCTTCCAGTTTTTCCAAATTGTTTGTACAAACTTAGTTACCAATTTACCTCTACTTAATCTGTTTGAAGGTATGCTAATTTCAGGCTCTGCTATTGCAGTTAAAGGACGACCAATTAAAAAATGACCTGGAGTAAGAACGTTAGGATCATTGGGGTCTGCAGATAAGAGAGTAATTGGTCTAGAGTTTAAGATCGATTCAATCTGATTACTAATGGTTAAGAATTCCTCATACGTTAATTTAGTGGTTCCAACTACTCTTTTATAATAGAATTTAAAGGATTTAACACCCGCCTCCCAGAGGCCTCCAAAATTAGGTGCTCTTGGGGGTATAAATTTCCAAATTACGTCTTCAGATGAACAATAATCAGTCATCTTATTCCTTGATTTTTCCACTAAGTTATACAACTTTTTAAGTTCTAAATTAGCACCTACCATATTTGTAGCATTATCGCTAATCAAGACACTACTTTTTCCACGACGAGCAAAGAACCTTTTTAAACAAGCTATTAGCACTTCTGCAGTTAAGTCATCAACAATTTCTAAATGAATAGCCTTTGTGGCCAAACAAACAAATATCGCGAGGTATATTTTATGATAAATTCGCTTGCGTTGATTTCTATATTTAATTAAAAATGGGCCTGTAAAATCGATACCAGTTTTGTTAAACACTGCACCAGGGTTAATTCGTTCTGGTGGTAGACTTCCCATTATTTGGTTAGCAACTACAGGTTTTTGTTTAAAACAAACAACACAATCGTGGAAAATCTTTCTACATAAGTTCCTACCTTGTAAAGGCCAAAACTTCTCTCTAACAAAATTTAATAAGGCTTGTGACCCTGAATGTAAGCATTTAACGTGATAATGCTGTACAATCAAATTAGTCAACTTATGTTTTGCAGGTAAAACAATGGGGAATTTCGAATCATAATTTAAATTGGATTGTTCCAATCGGCCACCTACGCGAATAATCTTTTTATCTAAAAAGGGATTTAAGAATCTTAACTTACTTTTGGGAGATACCGACTGTCCTTTATCAAGTGATTTCATTTCCTCGACAAACTCACTTTTTTGAAGGAAATTAACAATTATTAATTCTGCTTCTTTGATTTCAGCAGGCGTTAATGAACCGACCATTTTCTTGTCAGGATTTCTGCAATTGTAAAGGAATCTGCGAATGAAACTAAAAATTCTAATTAGCTTAAGATATTTTGAACAATTTTCAATTAAATTAGCTATGAAGTTACTATTATCAGTAATCACAAATGAAGATGTGTCTGGTTGTATTTTCAGCTCAGATAAATAGTCATTTGAGTTATTACATATTAAGTTTTTGTCCAAAGTTGGTTGTAGCTCATGTTGCAGGAATGATGGACCATACCACCAGCGAACTTCCAATTGAAGCCTCTCAGGTTCCAGACCACGTGATACCAGATCAGCAGGATTATCTTTGGAACGCACATGATGCCACTGAAAGTTACTTGTCAGTTCTTGGATCTTGCTCACTCTATTGGCAACGATGTGGCGATTGTTGTATCCAGGATAACACAATGCTCGAGTCTGTCCACAAATGGATTGCTGATATATCTAATTTTAAGGATTTGAACGCCTTTGTAACGAGTTTAGACAACAACACAGCAGCATTCAGTTCAAGTTTAGGAATTGTGATTGTCTTCAACGGGGAAACTCTCGATTTACTACAAAGAAGATTAGTACTAATTTCTCCATTGGATGCGATGCATCTTATATATATGACGGCTCCATATGCCTTTTGACTTGCATCTGCAAATCCGTGAAGTTCTACAACTTTTAAATTTTCCATGAGAACAAATCTGTTTATGTCCAAATCTTTAACCTTGCGAAGGGAGTCCAGAAATTCGGTCCATTCTTGAGATTCTTTTGATGGAAGTGAATCATTCCAATCTATATTCAAAAGCCAAAGAGTTTGCATGAAAATCTTTGCTTTTGTAATTAAATGTCCAAGCAAGCCTAGGGGATCATAAATTTTTGCAATAACTGATAAGACATTTCTTTTTGTATACTTAGTAGAATTATCTACAGTTATTCTAAAGGCAAAGCAATCAATTTGAGGTTTCCACAAAAGTCCTAGAGCCTTTACTTCATTTACAGAATCGAAAAAGTAGTCACTGTTTCCACAGTTATGACTCAAAAGTTGAGGGCTATTAGAGCACCATTTGTGCAGCTCCATCCCACAACAAGCGAGCATTTGAGAGAGTTGAGTTTGTAATTCTTGCGTAGCATCCAATGTGCCTGATCCAGACAAGCAATAATCCATGTAGATGTCTGACATGACAACAGGTGCTGCTACTGGGAATTTTTCACCTTCATCAATTACTAGTTGCTTCAAAGTTCGTGTTGCTAAAAGGGGCGCGCAACTTGTGCCATATGTCACTGTTTTCAGTTTGTAAATTTTAATAGGATCATTCTCACTATTTTTCCACAAAATTCTCAAAAGATCTTGCTGCGATTCATCAATCAAAATTTGCCTATACATTTTTTTAACATCTGCTATAAATGCGAAACGATGGGTTCGAAAACGACACAAAATCGAGAACAGTTCTTCTTGAACAATTCCACCGTTCAATAGTAGAGAGTTCAAAGAATATCCAGTTGGAGTGGCTGGTGAGGCATTAAAGACAACTCGGAGAGGAGTCGAACTATTCTGTGGGCGGTATACACCTTGATGAGGAATGTAATATGTAATATCCGGCTCGTCACTGTCGACTACTTCTGACATGTGACCCAAACGTTGATATTCGTCTATGAAACTTTTATACAGTTCCCACATAATTGGTTCTTTTTTCAAACGATTGCATAACCAATTGAATCTCCGAATAGCGATGTCTTTCGATCTGCCTAATTGAGAAATACTTTTTTCTTTCATTGGCATTTTGACTACATAACGACTGCTTTCCGTTCTCAAATGAGTTTTGGCGTAATGCTCCTCACATATTTTTTCTTCGTTTCCTTGAGTTTTTTGTTCCTCGACGGCTTCAATTTTCCAAAATTTTTCTAATGTTTCACATAGATTTTCAGTTTCTCTTGATAGTCCACAATACATTCGATTTGCAGCTATCGGATTTTCAATGGATCCACTAACTACATATCCAAATTCAGAATCCTGTAATATTAATTTTTGTTCCGAAAGCTGTATCCTATTAGTTTTCAAAATTTCAAAAAAGACCTCTGCACCCAATAAAACGTCAATTTTCCCAGGGCTGTTAAATGATGGATAAGCTAAATTAACATTCTTTGGCCAATTAACATGAGAAACATTTATATATTTCGACGGGGTAAGATCTGTTATTTTTGGAACAACAAGAAATTCTAAAGATCTTGAAAAACTCAAATTGTTGTTTGAAACATTTGCTTTCATTTTCGACTTAACAGACATCTCTAATCCCTTAATGCCAGAAACCTCAATATTTGTTGTTTCTTTCTTTAAATTTAATAAATTTGCACAATGAGTGCTTGTATAGTTAGATACTGATCTGACGTCTAGGATTGCTCTCAAACACAGTCTTTCTCCGGTTTCAGATTCGATGAACACATTTGCAGTCGCTAACAAGACGGTCTTGCCCTTCGTTAAAAGGCAGCTGATGTTAGGAAGCAATAATTCTTCCCCACCCCCATTGTTGACGTTTCCACTACCACTGGGCCATGAGGCAGGAATGCCTGAATCGAAAGGTTTATTGACCTTGGCGATGTGCGCCGATACTGAGTCGTTCGAAGAAACATTCTGCTTATAGACGGCACTAGCCGTATTTAATTCTTTAGAAATATGCAACTAACTATTATGCTTTTTTCCACATTGATTGCATAAATACTTCGATAAACAACTATTTAAATAATGACCCGACATTAAACAATTAATGCATAAATTATGTTTTTTGGCTACATCATATCTCTCTTTAGGAGAGAGTTTTTTAAACATATCACAAGAATATAATGGATGCGATGAATTACATAAGATGCATTTTTTAATTTTTCGCATTAGAATTCAAAACAAAACTTTTGTTTCTAACTTGAGTCAAGGGTTGTTTCGTTTTCAGTAAACTACTTCTGTTAATGTTTTCTAAAACCTGACTTCTTTTTTCCATAAATGCTAATAAATTATCCAATTCAGGTACTTCAGTATTTTGCAAAGAAAGCTCAAACTGTTTTTGACTTTCACGATTCAATTTTCTCAAAACAATATTTAAAATAAGGATATCAGACAAATTATTTCTTTAAATTTTTTAAAGCTCTTAAATTTCTATTTATGTTATCAACAATTTTTCTTAAATCCTTAGGCGATTCATGCGACAGTTTTTCGATTTCTAGAATTGATTGAATATGGTTATCAACAATAATTCATTTGTTTTCATATCTTTCCTCCAATGCATGGAATAAAGACATAAATGTATCATCTTCTGTTTCCAAGAGTTTTGCTCCATTTTTAAGCGCAGCACGAAGATAATGTAATTTTTCAGAATCTGACAAATTATTATTACATACAATAAAAATATTAAATTGATTTTTGAAAATTGCAAATTCTAAATAATTGCCTGAAAATGCAGGAATAGGCACTTCAGGTATGCGATAATTTATACAATTTGACATAGAAGCTTGCTTATTATCTTTAGAATTATTCAGATCACTATTTATTTTACAGTTTTTAATGAGGTGTTTATTCTTACCTCTAATTGTTCAATTCTGCCTTCAATATCCAACAGTTCATCTTCGACTTGATCCATTTCCAATTCATTTTGCACAGTGACACAATATTTTTCACGTAGTTCACAAACGGATAATTTAAAATCTTCAATTTTCTTTAATTTTGTTTGCAGTTCGATTTCATCACTGAATACTTCATCCGACTTATGCAACGATAACACATTTTTGATACGAGTTAACTGAGCTTTGATGCTCCCTTTTTTAATATTTAGTCTTTCCATATTCACGAAATGAATGTCATTCACACACATTCAAATATTCCATGAAACTAATCCATGTAAACGAAACCGAAATCATTCAAAAGACTCCAGCTCGACGGACCAAAAATGTAGGATATTAAGTGGACTGTATACGATAATTTGTCTTTAAAGTTTCGACGAGTGCTGGTTCGTTTTTTGAATGATGAGTCTAAGTTTTAATCAATAATTTTTAATAAACAGTTCCATACTATTTATGACTGGATGCTCACCATAGAACGCCAGCCACGCAACGAGACGACAAGAAGAATGACAAACTCTGAGAGTCTACAGAGGAATGGTTGTCACAATTGGCGTTCTATCATCCGACATGGCGATAATAGCAATATTTGGTTTAACACATATTTACTTTGGAGGATGAAAAAGCATACCTAGACGGATTTTTTTAAACTTTAACTAAAATTATGCTAACATTCTGAATTTTTCTGCCATAATTTCCGAAAATATTACGGTATAAAATTGTTTTTTTTAATCCTTTTAAAAATAACTTTTTTTCCCATTGATATCAATGTTTAAAGCTATAAATTCAGTTTCTATTTTTTCTGAATTTTTAAAAAATATATATAGAATCATATTTTCCAACAATTAATTTCCTACAAAATGAAAGTAGAATTTAACCCTTAAAAAGACGTTAAGAATGTACCAGTGATTGCCATTATTTTGACAAAAACTGAAACTGAATAATTAAATTCTTATTACAAATTAAACCGAGAAAAGTGTAATGTTCAGCACATGTTTAAAAAGAAATGTAAAGTTAGGGAACAAATATAAAATGTGATATTTTCCACATAATTTCATGACAACTTATTGCGAATCAGAGAGTTATATAGTGCAATGAGCAAATAATAGTAACAAATCACGTAACTCTAATAATATTAGTTACGTGACTATCGTAGTTTAAGTATATATGGCAGTGAAATTATAAAGAGAGCAAGGCAAATAAGTATTTAATTGAAAAATTTAAAACGCATTACTCTTGGCGAACCAGCTGGTCGCCAAAGGCGGCTAGTATATAAATAAAGCTCACTTATTATTCCTGAATAGAGCTTTTGCTTGTCCTTCTTCAGTCACACCAGTTATTTCTATAAACATTATAAATGACTCATTTATACTTAATCTTTTCTCTTCAAAATGTATATACCTGATAAAGAATGAAGTTTGTTTTTTATGGGATATATCAGAAATAAAATCCATTTAGATATTGTAATACGTAGCTTCATTTACATTAGATTTAATTTTGTCATGAACTTCATTTCCTAAGGTAGGAATAATTTGATCTTATGTTGAACTGAATCATGGACAATTTATTTTGTGGAACCTTTTATTCTGTGTAATGATCCACAAGCATAGAGTCGTATTTACTTAGTAATTCGATTACACTTAAAAAATTCCCATTATTATACTTTCCTATTATTTCGTGGATTCCCCGAAGTGAATGATTATTACATGCTAAAAATAGAATCACACCTAAAATTATTTGAAATAGTAATTTAAAGCATGGCGTTTCCTTACTGATATTAATTTGGATTTGTTTTATCAACAGTCGAACATAAATTTAGTCATTATAATAATTCTTTAAAGATTGTGCGTTGCTAAGAGTTGATCGTTTGATTTATCGTCGTTTTACTTTTTTTAGAACAACTTAATATAAACAAACGTACACAGATGCACACATAAAAAATATTGCATTATATATAGACAAAAGTTGATAGCTAATGATTTACAAGTCCATTTGAACCCAGCTTCACCTTTGACTTTTGGACGCCTGGCACATCACTCTGTTTTAACATATCTGAAGGGGATGTCCTTATTTATGAATAAACTTTTTCCGCCTTTTTATTGATATCATACACTGCTGGGAAAAAAAATCCCAACACCAAGAAAAATTATTGTACAGTAATGAAATTTTAGGAATACATTTGTCTAGGTAACATATTTAATTGATTAAAGTTTCAAGATCACAGGTAGAGCCATTGGCGAGAAGAGCCATTTCAAATGTGAAATGTTGGTACATTAGTAACCAGTGTAACCGCCAGAATTTTGAATGCAAGCATGCAAACGTGCATGCATTGTGTCGTACAGGTGTCGGATATCAGTTTGTGGGATGGAGTTCCATGCCTGTTGAACTTGGGCGGTCAATGCAGGGACGGTTAATGCTGATTGTGGAGGACGCTGGAGTTGTCGTCCAATGATATCCCATAGTGCTCGATTTGAGAAAGATCTGGTTATCTAGCAGGCCAAGGCAACATGTCGACACTCTGTAGAGCATGTTGGGTTACAACAGCGGTATGAGGGCGAGCGTTATCCTGTTGGAAAACACCCCCTTGAATACTGTTCATGAATGGCTGCATAACAGGTTGTATCACTAGACTGACGTACAAATTTGCAGTCAGGGTGCGTGGGATAACCACGAGAGTGCTCCTGCTGTCATACGAAATTGCTCCCCAAACCATAACTCCTGGAGTAGGCCCTGTGTGTCTAGGCCGCAGACAGGTCACTAGCAGGTGTTCACCTGGCTTCCTTCTAACCAACAAACGGTTATCACTGCGACCAAGGCAGAACCGGCTTTCATCAGAAAACACAACAGATCTCCACTCCGTCCTCCAATGAGCTTTAGCTTGACACCACTCCCGTCGCAAACGGCAGTGGTTTGAAGTCAGTGGAATGCACTGTACAAGGCATCTGGCTCGTAGCTGTCCTTGAAGTAACCGATTTGTAAAAGTTCGTTGTGTCACTGTGGTGCCAACTGCAGCTCGAATTTCAGCTGCAGACGCAGTACGATTAGCCACAGCCATACGTCGAATACGACGGTCTTCCCTCTCTGTAGTACCACGTGGCCGCCCGGAACCTGGTCTTCTTGAGGCAGTACCTTCTCTTGACCACTGCCGCCAATACTCATGCACAGTGGATACATTCCTGCCAAGTCTTTCAGCAATGTCGCGGAAAGAAAACCCGCCTTCTCGTAGCCCTACAATACGACCTCGTTCAAACTCAGTGAGCTGTTGATAATGGCTTCTTCGTCTTCTCAGAGGCTTCCTTGACTAACATTAACCCAGTACGTCAAATCTCAACTGTAAATAACGATCACGAACCTTACAGTGCTTATTTAAAGCAAACCTCATTTGCATGTTCATAGTGTCGCTACTAGCACCACACTCACGCGCGTAGCTCGAAATTTGAATCGACGTCATCTTTCAGATGTATAAACACGCCTACCAAATTTCGTTTATCTAGCACAGCTCCTTCCTTGTGTTGGGATTTTTTTTCCATCAGTGTAGGTGCGATCTTCGCCTAATAAAGGCGTCAGCGATGCTCGGCCAGCTACGTTGCATGTGTAGCGATATTTTTATTCAGAACACTATTTTAATTCTTAATCATGGTGGGGATACCCCCTCAGTCGCTGGGCCTGGGTGTATAACACCTGCTGCACCTCCAGATGACCGGCCCTAGCATGTATCCACATGTATAAACCATTTTATAACGCAGGCGTAAAGATTATTCAGTATTCAATACATTTCTCTAAATATAGAATAATCTTCGATTTAATTTTGATTTCTCATGAAATATGTAGTATATCAAAAACTTTTTATTTGCATAATGCAGGGTGGCCATAATTAAACTGAGCCATAATTAAATTAGCGCGATCTATTTGCGAGAATGATGCCACATTTTGTAAGAAGATTAAACAAGATGGGGGACGAAGGATTCCACGAAAAAAAATTAGTTCCAAAAGTCACCGCTAGGGGAATATGTGACGCTGTGTAATAGAAAATAGAGTGTTAACAAATGCAAATGGGGAGACGAGGCCCACTTTTACCTGAATGGAGCTGTGAATACTCAGAACTGCCGAATTTTGGATGACAAATCACCACATGCAGTCACAGCAATTCCCTTACATTCACCAAAGGTAACTGTTTGGTGTGAGTTCACTGCGGAATTTATCATAGGTTCATTCTTCCATGAGAACATTACCCCGACAGGACCGGTAACCTGTTCTGTTACCGGAGAGAAATATCGCCACATGATGAACAGCTTTGTCATTCCGGTACTTCAGCAAAGACAATGCCTGGGGGAAATCATTTTCATGCAAGATGGAGCCCCCTCCACACGTTGCTTTTACGACAGAAATTCACAACAGAAAGAATCATTAGCCGCTGCTTTCCCACTGCATGGGCACCTCGGTTCCCTGATCTTACCCCATGCGACTTCTGGCTATGGGGTTGCCTCAAGTCCAAGGTCTATCAAGGAGTTGTCCAGGACCTGGCTAAGTTAAAGGATAACATATCACGGAGTGTACGGGAGATTACTGCAGACATGTTACATTCTGCTGTTGTGAATACTTTGCACATAATGCGATATGTGGTCCAAAAACACGGCAGCCATATTGAACATGATTTGAATGGGCAAAATAAAAGGTAAATTTATTTCCGTATTGATTTGCATTTGTTAACATTCTATTTTCTATTACACAGCATCACATATTTCCCTAGCGGTGACTTTTGGAACTATTTTTTTCTTCCGCGGAATCCTTCGTCCCCCGTCTTGTTTAATCTTCCTAAAAAAATGTGGCGTCATTCTCGCTAATAGATCGCGCTACAGAACACACAGCACTGTCAGTTTAATTATGGCCACCCAGAATATGTTTGAGAAATCTTTTTAATCTGGAAATAAATGTACATTATTTTAACTAAGATATACATGCAAGATCATTAAAAGTTTGTCCTTAGCAACCTTAGAAATATTAGAAACAAGCATATTTGAAAAAAAAAAAGAAAAAAAAAAGGTTTAACTGATTCAATTTTCACAATCTTTCATAGAAACTTCATTTATTTTGACCGACCGTATTAAAAGATAAGGTAAGTACTTTAGGTTTGCACTTAAATTTATTAAACTTAAATATATTTAAGAGGAAGAAATGCGCAATTCAGTGCAGCCCAAAATATTAACATACAAAAATAATATTATCTCAAATGTAACTTATCTTATAATCTATAAGAAAATTTTTCTTTAATTTTATTGTTTCATCAGTCTTTAAGTTGCATGCCTTTATTCTGTTAAAAATATGTATAGATCTTGGATGGATATTTGTTTTATATTCAAGATCTCCAGTTGTATTTATGAATGAAAAGATAGTTTTCATATAAAAGTGAATAATAGATTTTTAAGTATGCGAATTTAGTGTATTTTCATAGCTATATAAGGTTTGTTAAGTTATTTATTTTATGTGTATAGGAATTATTTATTTTATTACTGAAATTCCAAAAGCTTTGGATTGATTTAATTTCAAATAAAAAGAAATTTATCTGCTGTTAAATCTGTTATTAATTACCTGAAATGTACATATATATGACCCAGTTATCTTAAAATAATTAGAATCTTCATAGCAGTAATAGTTAAGCTCAGGTGTTGGTTTTTATAATAACTTTTCATAATTTTAGATTTCTTTTTACATTTTATTGATTTTTAATTTAGAACTATAATATACTTTACAGTGAATGAATGATTCAGAGAGAGACTTGATTTACAAACGTTCTTGATATATTTAGCCATATTTTTTAAACTTGCCGCCATTGGTGACAAGATGGTTCGCCAAAATCAAAGCTTTTTTTTTCATTGTGCTATATCATGGAAAAAAGCAGCAATATTTTATAATAGAACCTTCTTTTAAAATAATTTTCAATATTGCTTTATTCTGAAATTAAAGCTTATTTGTAAATGCAATAAATAAATAAAAAGTTATTACAGGTATACTTAAAACTGATATTTACTCAACATAGAAAAATAAACCTAATTTTGTTGTTCTGGTCATAACGATAGATAAAAAGTGAAGATTAAGTATTAATAACAATACTGCAAATAGTTTTGGGTTTCTTTTCGACAATGAAATATATTGTTATAAAGTACATTTAAAATGTTTTTAAAAAATCATTAATTATAGAAAAAAATTATATGGTAAAAAATTTGGTATCATTAAAAAGATAGTTTTTTTTTAATTTTATGATGATGTAAAAACTATTTTACTGCAGTAAAAAAAAATCTAGAAACTCAAAATGCCAATATTTCGTCAATCATAAATAAAAATTCAAAAAAATCGTTCCGAAAAACACATTCCTATCCTCCAAAGTACAGCCTCAACACATACACATACCGGCAAATATCGAGAAGCTAAAATACCAAAACACTTTCTCTCCAAATATTCTTGTCAATAGCTAATATGATTTTAGTAGACCTAGATTAATCGCTCCTTAGCTAATTTTTTAAATGAACTATGAATGATTTATTAGAGGTTTATGACCCGTACGGAAGAGTCCCAATACTTTGCTTAGTGACATTAATGACGTCTTGATTCCTTAATATAAGTGACTTATCTCCATGGGACATTAGATATTATCAGAGTTCCATGAAGATAATTTCTAGTTGCCGTTAAAAGGACCTTCTACTGGTGTTCATTCTGCAAGTACATCTATTGACAGAATATAGAACTAAATAAAACATTGAAGAAGTGATATTTTCCAAAATTATTTTAGTGTTTTTAGAAAATACTTCCCACAAACAAACGGGTTTGAATAAAATTAAAATCGAAAATTCAGTTTAAATATATAAATTAAATCAACACACTTTATTTAAATAAATAAAATATTGATTACAATAAATAAATTGTTTCTTATTCATAATGATTAGTTTGTAAAATGTGATTGAAACAATTATTTGGAGCAAATATTTAGAAATAAAAATGGGAAAATATATGTGAGTCAAAAAATCGTAGATTGTACATCTCTAACGTACACTACACAAAAATTTCATTTTATATCTTTTTATCACTGGGTACTGTGAAAGTATGACTTAGTTTAATATTGCAGCTAGTTTCAGTCATAGTTAGAAACTCGAGGCATTAAGAGTGCCATATACAGAGGACAAAACCTGATGTCGACGAAAGCGCCACCTATCGATGGGGGTGATGAGGCGGGACCAAAGTAATGAAGGAAGGTTTGATTGACAAGCCGAATAACACCCAACAAGAAAAGAATTCGTAGTCCCCGGGAGATATTGCTGAGAAGCGTCTAGGGGCTGGAAAAAAATTATGCTTCGAGGGGAAATTTTGAACGGGGAAAATATTCCGATTATATGCTCATTCATTACGCCTATCCTCAATAGTGATGGGAAATCTCGTTCATTTGAAAGATTCGGTTCAAAGTCGTTCGTTCACCAACTTGACCCGTTCGTTCAAAGTCGTTCGCGAACGACCGATTAGGACTTTTTGAACGAAAGAGTTAGGCTCTTTCGTTCGTGAACGAATGAGTAGGCTCTTTCGTTCGCGAACGAATGAGTAGGCTCTTTCGTTCGCGAACGAATGAGTTGGCTCTTTCGTTCGCGAACGAATGAGTTAGGCTCTTTCGTTCGCGAACGAATGAGTTAGGCTCTTTCGTTCGCGAACGAATGATCTAGACTCTTTCGTTCGTGAACGAACTGATACATTGCTTTCGACTCACTACGTCATCATGGGACAAACCGGAAATTTCCGGTTGTATTGAGTGTCAAAGGAAGCCAACTTCTACCTGTACTTTTCGACGCATGCGCTGTTACTTAGCCATATGTAGTTCGTTCCGAGAAGATGGTATGCACAAAACAGAGAATGGGGGAATGATAACTAATAATTCTCTTCCCCTCTCACAGAATGAAGACACAGGCTTTGTACTTTTGGATCATTTCACAGTTATTGTACTGCTTGAGATTACACAGTTATTTAATGATTTTTAATGCTTTTTTAGAAGCGTTTCTTAGGTCAGTTTTTATTTTATATTTTATTATGAAATATAAGATTGGTTATTTACAATATGGAGTTTTCAATTACGTTTAAATAATTCCTTAAAAATCTAAGCTCACCACTGTTTACTAAGTATAAAAGTATTTCGTTTTTCGAGATTTTACTTCATTATAACATTTTTCAATAAATTTTAAAGTAACATTATAAATTAGCATTTTGTCATAATTTTAATTATTCAGCTTTTATTTTTAAATTTTATTTATTTTTATTTCCTGGAATATAGGCCAATTGTCTTGTCTACTTAATAAAGAGCAGGATTCACTTAGACCATGAGTTTTTGGAATATTGATATTCATATTGTTTTATACTTGCACAAATTTGATTGGATTTTTATTGTTTAAGAGCTATACTATTGCATTTATTCCTATAATAATAATAATAAACAATAAATAAACAAAAGTTTTTTTCTATATTGTCGTAATGCGCGTATGTATAGATGCAATATCTGAATTAATTTTAAAAATACTACCGAAAAATGTACTTCAAACTTTTTGAAAATTTATTTAATTAGCGGAAAAAGTTGTACTTCAATGCAATTCAAAAAACTGGGAAGTAAACGCACATATATTTAATTTTAAAAAAGATGCAAAAAGGGGTTTTGTGCAATTTAATGCAGCAAATTCTTAAATTAGCACCCTTCAACTCAAGAAATAACCACGAGCCAAAACTGTTAGTTAAGTTTCAATGTCAGTCAATCATCTAGAGAATTTTGAATATTGCATACAGGGATTTGATACCGTATGCACAGGCCGGTCCAGATGATCAAATAGACGTCTAAAGAAAAAAAAAAATTGGATTTTTTTTATTCAGGGGAAATTAAGTTTTTACTTTCATTCCATTTTTGAAAGCTGTGCATTAGGGCTTATTCAAATTAAAATCAAGAATTTTTTAGATTTAAAAACATTATTTCCAAGTGTGTTTTTTTTTTTCATGCTTTCAAATTTGAACTATAAATTTGTGTGTTTTTACTATTGTTGTTGTTGTTATCGGTCACTGACACACCAAAAGCTCTGACAAACTTTGAATTTCTGCTTAAAAAATTTAATTAAAATTTTTCAAAAATTAATTATTTAATTTTAATTTATTTTTAATTTAATTTTTTTTATATCCGAGACACTGAAATCAAGTTTTTTGAAGATGAACCGTATTTAAAAGTTTTGTATGTAAATTTTTATAACATTTAATATTAAAACAAATTGCTTGTATAAAGGCTAAGTTAAAAAAAACATAGGTTTAAATGTTTGGATAGGAAGATAGTGATGTTGCATTATTTAATGAGCCAGACAAAGCTTATTCCGTGTCTGCATATTCAGCCCATAATCATGATGTAGTTAAAATAGTACAGTATAAGAGAAAAACCATTTTTTTCTTTTTTTATTTAAACATTTATTTTATATCTGTAGCCTATATTACAATTAATGAACGTTTTCTTTCTTGGTCAGCATCAAAAATTAAACAAGACATTTTGCAATTTACGAGAGCAGTGTAATTAATGTCTGAGTTCTATATATAAAAAAAATCTCTAATCGAGAGATTTTCTTTTCAGAAATGAAGATAAAACAACATTGAAATAAGGAGATTCATTTGAAAGAAGTAGTAGCTTAATAAGATAAATATTAAATATTATTACCCCTTATTATTTGTCCTTAGATGCTAATTCGTTCGTCTTCTCCTTTGTGTAGTAATAGACAAGATATAATTAGTATTTTTTTTTAAATAAATAATTTATTATGATAGCAATGCTCGTCATTTAAGCAAAATTTATTTCTTATTTTTAAAGGTAAGAATAAAAGAGCATACGAAAAAAAAAAAGAAGAGTAAAATAAAATATTCGACGTAATTCATTTTATGACAATAATTGTAGCATAAATAATTTATGAAATATTTTTTAAAAAGTATTATTATTAAAGAAAAAGTAAAATTTAGTATCATATCAGCAAAGTCGTAAATGATTCCTAAATCTTTTACTATTAAAACTCCCTGAAATCTCTAGTATAAAAAAAATTGCATGCCGCCCCCCCCCCCCGAAAAAAAATCTCACACTTTCTGATTCTACGAGTTGAATACTTTTTCCTCCCCTGAAGCTTTCCTTTTTGCTAGACGAGTATCCAAAATTTGTAGTGATAAAAGAGCCAAACACCATGTAATCAGCTCAAGGTCAACTACCAGTCTTCCTAAGTGATAATGTCCCCCCCCCCAGCTTTCACATTCTTTTGCGGACATAACCACAAACATCTGTCTTCTTATCTCTATGCGGTTCAAGCATGAAATTAGCAAGTTCCATATTGTCGGTCGCGAACGAAAATAGCCAGGTCCACACAGTTAATGAACTGGAATAGCCGGGTCCACACAGTCGGTCGCGAACGAAAATAGCCAGGTCCACACAGTTAATGAACTGGAATAGCCGGGTCCACACAGTCGGTCGCGAACGAGAATAGCCAGGTCCGCACAGTAATTGAACTGGAATAGCCGGGTCCGCACAGTAATTGAACTGGAATAGCCGGGTCCACACAGTCGTTCGCGAACGGTAATAGCCAGGTCCACACAGCTAAAAACGGGAATAGCCGGGTCCACACAGCCATTTTCGAACGAACGACTTATTCAGAAGATAGCGATCCGATTCAGTTCGTTCACTTAGCTGACCCGTTCGTTTCGACCCGTTCGTTCGCGAACGACCCACCTCTAATCCTCAATGGTCGAAATGATTGTGTATGTTTTTTGGGAGCTGAAAGATTGTTTTTAACGCATTTCAAATTTATTTATTAATAAATGCAATTATAGCGAGCATATAAAAAGTATCTTTCAATCATTTACGAATGTAATTATTTTATGAAATATTGTTTAATATGTTTGTAAGAATTGCAAGCTGCACAGGATACAAATATTTTGAATCCTGTGCAGCTCATCATACTTTTCTGTTTGTGAACCTGTTTATATCATTTAAGAAGTTATAGGATTAGATGTTAATTCTAGATATTTATTTTTGTTAAGAAAATAACTTTTTGTGAAATACTCGTATGTATTTTTTTTTTTTCAGATTATCAAGCATGTAAGTTACATTTAGATAGTCTTACTTTATTTAACGGAAATATATTGCCTATATATTTTTACTAAGTGTACCCATGTTGACAATAAATCTAATACGCACAGCTATTTAAATGATTTTTTTTAAAAAAAGCATTTCATTGGCAATTGATGTAAAGATGCTCAAAAGATTATCCTCAGTTGTGTAAATAAATTGCACATCAAACTGGGGATTAAATTAATGTTTTGTATTTAGCTTGATAAAAATCTTGAATTTGATTTCTTAAGATTTTAAAATTTATATTTATAAAATATTATAAAAGTTATTCCAGGTTTTAATTTTTCTGAAGCCCAATAAAAAGGCTTTTTATTACAGGATTTTTCCCATGTAAAATTTTTAAAGAAAATAAATGCTTTATATTTAATGGGAATGTATATTTAAAATTATGGATCATTTTATTCTATAATGGCTATGACTTCATAATGTTGAAAAGAAGAATCTGCCAATATTTTTTGTATTCTGAAAGAAAATATTTATATTACACTTTGTATATTTCATTATATCTGAAAATTTTTGAGATAAATCCTACTTCATTTTTGAAAGCATTATATTTAAGGATTGTTTAAGATTTTCATCATATTGTGCAATGAAAATTTTTTGTTTGTAATAAATCATGTTCTACTATTAAAATTTGATTTCATATATTTTTGTGTGTGATCGATTTAATTCAAAAACCAGCAACTTTTTTGTAATGAAATTATTTGATTTCATATATTTTTGTGTGTGATCGATTTAATTCAAAAGCCAGCAACTTTTTTGTAATGAAATTATGTATAAAAAAAAGGTCAGTTAAATATCCCTAATATAGATTCTAGGTGAAATTAATATTGACAAATTCTTCTGATTTTCAATTCTTTTTATTATAGTATTACACTGACTGTATTATATATATATACACCATCTCAATTCAAAAAATTTTCAGAGGTTCACTATTTTATTTCAGAAATTTATATGAGTAATATAATGGAAAAATGTGAAACTATTATATAGTATCACTTTTAATCAAGTAATCAAACTTCTGGTATGAGTAAATTAGTCAAAAATGCTGTAATTCTTTAAAATAAGCATTTTATATCACATAAATTTTCTAAATTATTTTAGATCTTTACTGTGACTTAATTTTAGTATTTAGAAAAAGAATTTCTGTAACCTATTGTTGTAATCTATCTACTGAATAAATTTTTTTATATATGAATTTAAAAAGTATAAGTTATAGTAATATATGACATGCTTAGTCATAATTATTTTTATACATAAATGTAATTTATGTTTACATTGCTTATCCTCACTTTAAAAATCTTAAATAATTTTTTTTCTTTTTGAAATTTTTTATTTATTGTAGATTTTATACATAGGAAAATTTACTGTGCATGAAAAAAAGGCATTTTAACAGAATTCTGTAGCTTAATCCTTTTATACTATTCTAGTCATAAATAACTTCAGTGTTGGATTTATTTAAATATTTGCTGTGGTTAAATTACATGCTTATATATTACTTTTAATATATGTATCTATATTAGCAGTAACTGCATGGCACTGCCCATTATATAGCATCCAAGAAGAAAAATTAGTTTTAAACTTGTCTAACCTCTACCCGATATAGCACGGGCATGTTTGACAACATCAAATAAACAGAAAATATTTAGAAATTATCAAAAATAGCTACAAAACAAATTTTTATAGAACAAAACTTTTTGATATTTCATGTGTTCTGACCAAGGTTAGGTCTCCTTCTTTTTGGCATAACGAGATTTGAATCACTTTTTAAAATCAGATGTAAACAAAGAAAAGTATCACATATGCATACCACAGCTCTTACTGTTTGTGCATGCACAGAACAATTAAAATCTTAAATATAAAAGTCCCTTTATTATTTTGACATGACTTTAATGTACCCAATAAATACCTTATACACCTTACCCAATAAATGCTCTATAAAATGGTATAAATATCTTCAGTATCCATTATTTCTC
>JAPMOQ010000382.1:217125-246126 GCA_026543055.1 Argiope trifasciata | reverse complement strand
ATATATATATTCATAACTACAATTTCTGATTATATATATTTAATACATATAGTTGAGTATGTATTTAATACAAACCTAATTATGTGTTTGAAAACATTCATTAAGAATGCATACTGGCGCTGAAACTTATATAACACTAAATTCATAAAACCAAAATTTTCTCTAATAAATACAAAAGCTTTCTATAGTTACTAACTGATCAAATAAAAATAAAATACTTGTATGTTGTCACAAAGACTCCATATAAACAAATTGTATGACATCGTGTTTTTATTCCGAAATACGTTTGTAAGTAAACAGAGAAACTTTCAAATTAATCAAAGTACCTAATTAAATAATAATAATAGAAAAAATGAACCAATAATTTTGGTTTACGTGGTTAGAAATCTATAACGTATTCTTGATTTGAACATTTTTTTTGTGTGTGTGTGTGTGCAGCATCTTACTTTTTATATCATATCATAACTTCTATTTTAAAGACCATTTTTATATTTAGTTCAATAACACAATTCTAAAATCCAAGGCATCTATATTTCAGAAATTCCAAACACAGACTTCAAATCATTTTTGTACTAACAGAACTAGCAATTTAGCTCCGGAATCTGACGGTCAAATCACGCGCCACAGATAAGATCCTTCCTCTGAGTCACGTGCGTTGAAAGAGCTGCCTTTATTTTCCCTAAACATCAGTAAATCCCTTCATTTTCCCCAAAGAGCAGAATTTGGTTGCTATCCCTAGAGGCTAGTATATTGCTGTGTGGGAGTGTGACATTCAGGTCAACCGACCACCAAACTGCCCCCAATAAAACTTTCCCTTATTCTTTGAAGAGGTCTTCTGAAAACCGCCACTGTCTTTGTACATCACGAGAGGGGTTTTTTGAATCACCCAAACTTGTTTGGAAAATATACTCTTTGAATTAGTTGCACAGAAAAATCGTTCTGAGGGCCGCTTGAATACGACTCTTAGAATATAGAACACATCATTGATTAATTATTGAAGCACTTCGATTTTGGAACATTTAATTGCTCTTCATAATTCTGTTGATTAAGATTAGAGAATCCAGTAATTATAAGGAGTAATTGAATAATTTAATATTTATAGTATTTCGTTTAACAAGACATTATTTTAAGCAATAAATGCGATTGTTAATTTTTTAATCCAATGCAATTAGGGAAGATCTATGTGCCTATGTAAATTTAAGACCTCAAACTCATCCCTAAACAATGGGCTCAATCCTTTCTCTCAATAGATTTAGTACTAACAGCAAATTTAAATAAAATGTCCTTAATTTTTTAAATTTAATATTTTGCAATTATTTGTTTAAAAATATTAAAAAGGCTTAAATGATGAAGGAAACGAATAAAAGTGAACTTTCCAACTCATGCTACGTATTTGATATGACCTAGTATTTCTATGTAGCTGGGATACTAATTTCTCCCTGATTCTCTCAAAAAAGAAAATGTCCTAAATTTTGATTAAATGAGTCATTTGTACCACATTAAAAAGAAAAAATGAATATTTTGAAAATAATGTTAGAAAAGTAAGTAATAACATTTATCTTAACTGTGGAATATAATCAACTGAATATGATAATAAGCATAAATTTGAAGAAAAAATAATTAATGAAATTGCATATATTAAATGTCTCCTGGTTCTGGAATGTTTCAAATTGAAAACTCATCTTAGCTTTGTAATAATATATATAATATGGTCACATATATTTAACAAAGAAAAGAATAAAGTAACCTCAAATTTTTCTTTCTCTAATATCCAAAATGTCAAAACTTTTCCGCATTTCTGAGGACTCAGTATTTTTTTTAAAATTTGTAAGTAACTAAAATTTAAAAAGAAAATTGTTTAGTGAGATTCAATTAAATAACTTAGTTGGAATGTTGCTTCGCTCAAAATATAAATTATGATTATTCATACATAACCATGAATTGGAAGAAAAATATTTATAAAATATATTTTTACATGAATGCCAATGCACATTAAAAAACCTTATATCTCTGTCATATAAGAAAAAGTTTTTATGAAAGAAATGATCAACTTGGTTTTAGTTAATTTTTATAATCCAGATTCAAGGTTGCTAAAATCAGCTTGCTTTTTATCACTTACTCACAAGAGCATATTTAACTTCAAATTCTATAGATATGCAACATTTACTACTTGTTTTTAAAAAAAACTTATACTGTTCCACATTCTGTCCAAAGCATCTTTCTAATTTTCAATAATCTTACAAAAATGGAAAGTTGGAAAAACGAAAATATTTAAAGTTTTAATACAAAAACTTTCTCATTCAGCATTGTTAATGCGCATTACAGATTATATTCTCATCTAATATAATTATTTTCACTAACATTGATTCTTATACATCCAATAATTTATTACATTAAAGAGTCACAGGATTTAAAAATGGATGCACTTAATAAAAATTTCACTGCTGTATATTTACGAAATCTTAATTGTAAGTATAAGTTTAAAAAAGTATATTAAAATTATATTTTTATATCGAAATCTATACATTATGCAAAAATAAACAGTTTTTTTTTCTCCATAATTTCATCATAAAAAAATCCAAAAGAAATATTGGTAGCAGCAATGAAAGAGAATTGGGTTTCATTTCAACAATTAAATATACACTGAAGTGACAAAAGTCATGGGATGACTGTTAATATCGTGTCGTTCCTCCTTTTGCCCGGCGAAGTGCAACAACTCGACGTGTCACGGAGTCCACAAGTCGTTGGAAGTCCTCTGCAGGAATATTGAGCCATGCTGTCTGTATAGATGTCCATAATTGTGAAAGTGTGGATGGTGCAGGAGTTTGGGCACGAACGGACCTTTCGATGATGTCCCATAAATGCTCGATGGGATTCATATCGGGCGATCTAGGTGGCCAGATCATGCGCTGGAATTGTCCGGAATGTTCTTCAAACCAATCGCGAACAGTTCTGGCCCGGTGACATGGCGCATTGTCATCCATAAAAATCCCATTGTTGTGTGGGTACGTGAAGTCCATGAATGGCTGCAAGTGATCTGCAAGCAGCTGAACATAACCATTTCCAGTCAATGATCGGTTCAGTTGCTTCAGAGGACCGAGTCCATGTAAAAACAGCCCACACCATTATGCAGTCACCACCAGCTTGAACAGTGCCTTGCTGACAGTTTGGGTCCATGGCTTCGTGGGGTCTGCGCCGCACTCGAACTCTACCATCAGCTCGTAACAACTGAAATCTGACTCATCTGACCACGCCACGGTTTTCCACTGGTCTAGGGACCAGTCGATATGCTCACGAGCCCAGGAGAGTCGCTGCAGGCGATGTCGTGCTGTCAGTAAAGGCACTCGAGTCGGTCTTCTGCTGCCATAGCCCAAGGAAGATAAATTTCACCGCACAGTCCTATCGGACACGTCCCACATTGATTCCTGCAGTTATTTGACGAAGTGTTGCGTGTCTATTAACATTGACCATTCTACACAGACGTCGGCGGTCTCGGTCGTTAACTGCAGGTGGTCGCCCACTGCGCTGTCCATGATGGGATGTGATGCCTGAAATTTCATACTCTGGGCACACTCTTGATACTGTGGATCTCGGAATGTTGAATTCACTAACGATATCCGCAATGGAATAACCCATGCGTCTAGCTCCAACTAACATTCCACGTTCAAAGTCTGTTAATTCTTGTCGTGCCGCCATAAATCACGAAAAACCTGTTCACATGAATAACTTGAACACAAATGAAAGCTCTGGAAAACGAACTGCGCATTTATACTTTTTCGCTGCGATACTACTGCCATCTGTATATTTGCATATTGCTATCCCGTGACTTTTGTCATTTCAGTGTATATTAAAGTAAAATACGTTTACAATATTTTTTAATATAGATTAAAAATATGAAAAAAATGTGCAGCAAAAAGTGTCATTATTAATAAAGTTATCTTTGAATTTATAAATGTTGAAAAAACTTTTTGTGCTGTAATATTTTCGGAAATTATCACGTAAAACGCCAAAATTTCATTTCATTTTTAATTAATCAAAATGATCATTTTTCAATCACTTGGAAGCTGCTCGTAATACTTGGTTTTGACTTGTTCCATTAAACAATTATTTTCTCATAGCCTAAATATAACCAATGTAAATACACGAATAGATTGAAAGATCAAAAGTAAAATATATGGGTACAGAAATGCTAATATACATTAAAAAAAATTACTTTGTTGTCCTTTTGCTGTTGAAATTTTAATCTAATGATAACGATGCATGAAAACTTCTCTAAAAGCGTTATTTAAGATTTCTAAAATAGCTCTCAAATCACTAATGTAATTAGCAGATTTTGCACGGAGTTGCCCGTAACTTGATAAATATTATCAAAATCAGAATTAGAAACATAAAATAAAGCTATTAAATTGTATTGATTCTTAAAAAGTCAAAAAATAATCATTTTAGACGGGTTTTAAAATTTTTTTAGAACGATATTGCTTAGGGAACTAATGTAATTTAGATACATACACATACATTTTATTTTATGAGTATAGATCACTGCGATTTTGAAGAAAACGTATTCAGAAATGTGAGAATATTCAAATATTAGTAAATAAAAGAGAATATTGATCTTCTCATATCATACCTCCCTTTAAATTAATTTTATTCCAGTAATTATTTTTCCGATAAAAGCAATATAATTTTTCCATTAAGAATAAAATTTATTATCCTTTATTGCAAAATATATAAATAAGATGAACATTATGTAGAAGATCAAATGTATGAAACATTGATAAAAATCGTAGACAAAGTAGCAACGAATTATAAAAAAGAAAAAAAGTGATAGTTATAAAAGTGTGCGGAGAACAAAAAATTTTGGAAACACTCTTATTTGTTTGAAAATGTTTTATTTAAAGGTGTTTTGTCCTTTTTGTTTCTTTTGGGCCTCTATAATAATTGATGGATCCCGAATTTTCATCGATCGTGGATATCTTGGATTAACAAGTTCTGGCAATAAACAGTCAAAATAAAAGAAGCTCAATTTTTTCTCCATTTTTTGTTGCCAAAATATAGCATCACGAATTATTTTTTCTGTTTTTTGCCCCTTCTCCGTCCACATTGAAATTATACAAAAGCACCTTTGCGTTATATGCAGTTGACCCTGCACTTGAAAATAATACTTGTGGTTCTTATTCACAGTTGTTTTCCAATCTTTGTTTAATTTCCAAAATGGAAATTTTTTTGCTTTCATTGCCTCATCAGGAGAAATATTTTTGCAGGACACTGGACACTTCACTTCAACAACCCCATCATCACCAATCAGCCCATCCGGAGATGCAGCTAGATATGGAAAATCTGGGTTTACAAATAAACCGCAACGTTGAACTTTGAAATTAAAATTTTCATCCAATGCCCTAATTGCATTGACCTCGTTTTCTTGGCCGTATTTCATACCTGCAGAAAAAAAATGCGAGTATAATTTATTTTTAATTATATTTTCGCAACTAGTTGATTCTTTTCTGCAGCAAACGACTCCAAAATCAGAAGCCGTTAGTCGCTTCCGACGCTCCTCTCTCCACAACGAACTGCTTGTCTGTTCAATAGTTGCCCTTTCCAAGGCTACAGCTTCAGCATCAGATAACTGTAGGGATTTTATCATTTGCTCTCGTTTTTGGTGAAATTCCTGATCTGCCAAATCAGGCTTTTCTGCACTGGGTCCGTAACTTTTATTCTGAGCTTTGTCTCTAAATAAAGTTTTTCTGCATTGACTTAGTTTTCCTTTCCTTTGCTGCCTCTCTTTGTCTTCTTCTTTCCAAAGACTTCACACAAATCCCAGGACTTGTATTGTACATATTTTTATGAACGATAGACATCAAACTCCTGGAATTATGCGAAATCACTGCGCCATTACAACGAGTTTGGTAACTGTTGCGGAGGCAGAAATTAATTCGTTTCCCGCTAATACATTTTGCCACAATTGCATTAAATTGCTCCACACAATTGTTGTTGGCAGCAAAAAGTAAACTTTGCTATTGGTGGCCAGATTTTGCATGACTGTCATCACTTTAAAAAGCAGTCCGCTGTTTTGTAGATCTTCCACCATATCTTTTTCAGTTCTTTTTTCTGCCTTGCAAAATGCTTCTGTGCCTACCAAAAACGTGATAAATAATATTCGTCATGCACTTCTGCAATTTCTGCACGCCGTCGTTTGGTGGAAATTTTGAGAAAAAAGCAGTAGCGTTAGTTATGACCTTTCTCATTTTTAAAATGTTTTTTCCAAAGAGCTTTCTATGGGCAATGGGTAAAGATTTTGTATTCTTGGTAATGTCTTTCAATTTATTGCAGAAATTCCTGTACAGATGGTTGTGGCACTCTATTTTTTCCACTTGGAACTCGTCGTAAGGTCTCGAATCCATTATCATTTTATAAACATTACTGTCTCCGTCTGCCACGAGTTTTGCATATTTCACACCATACATTGAAATACTGTTCTGGAATCCTTCTTTAATAATGTCAGCTTCCATCCCTGAAGAGCTTCCATTCCAGTTTTTATGACATGTATGATTGTTTGGTGGTATTTTCAATTTATTTGCTCTGAAGCAGACGGAACAATACTTGTTTCGGACACCCAAGTGTAGGACTTTCTTCGTTCGGAATCCTACGATTGCAGCCTGAAAATACATATATAATTGTAATTTTAACTGGAAGGAGTAACATTTAAAAATTAGTAAGACATAACGAATAAATAAATGCATTGGGAATAATTTTAAAACATTGTTCTGAAATATTTCCACTAACATGAAAGAATTTAGTCAAAACTATCAGTAGTACTTTTTAATTAAATACAATTTTGATTTCGTTCACTTTCTAATGCTCAAATTGTACTTATGCCTTTAAAATAAGCTTTTCAATATATAGCTCCTGAGAAATACAAAACTGATTAAAATATTTATTTAATAATCATATTATAATTTTTATTGCTTAAATATTTAATTATATGCTTGTAGCAGTCATTTCTGAAATGTTAATAATTATCGGGAAAAAGTGCATTTATTATCAAGCAGTAATCTCGGATGTTTATACCGTTTAAATATGTTTTCCTTGATTTCAGGATCAAAAAAATGATTGCCCTTATTAAATATTTTAGTAGTCTGCATCAGTGAAGTTAAAGGCTTTAGCCTTCTTCGCATCCTACTTTAAAAGTAATCAATTATTTGTAATAATCTTCATTTCAAACTAATAGTTAACAGTTGATTAGTTAATATTGTTAAATTAAGAAGAATATTACGATAATGAAGAAAAAAGAGTAAAATAATAATAATGTAATTGAATTTTCCAGATTAAAACCTAATTTTATCAGAAATCAAAATTTCCATAATATTAAAGCTTTATAATAGATTTTAATAAAATATCTACTCTTCGTTTTTTGGAAAAAAGAGTGAGTGATAATTGTTTTACGTGCCGCTCCGGATAGAGAAGAATAATTCGCCCTATATGATCTTTTTGCCCCGCAACCGTCAGCAACTACAGTCAAAAGAGGTATTCCATCTGAATCTATTTCATTAGCCTCTATCGCCAGACGTTTCTTCTCCATTGCTGCATCGTGCATTTCTTTTGTAGCCGTTTCTTCCCAGGCTGCCGAAATGCGGTCGTGTTCCTTTTGAAAAGTGCATGAAGTCATGGACGGAATTTCCAGGACCGAGAGAATATCTTCTAGATTTGAATATCATTCACCCGTAGCCATGATACGCGAAACAGCTGCAGTATTTACAGGTATTTTACACGAATCTGAGTTTTCGGACCAAATAATTTCTGTGAAAAAACACGTTACACTTTAGATCAGTACCAGTTCGTAATCCTTTTCTTCTTTCAGATACGACCATCATATTTGCTAAAGAGCAATTAAAGGGACCGTTATTGTCTATTTGTCGAAGTCTGCTGAAAAATTACCCTACAACAATTATTCTTCTTCCAACAAGAGTTATATCCTTTGATGTGTGATGATTTTGATTGGAAACACACAGAGTTTCAGCAGATTCATCTGGGGAGGTTTTTTCTAAACATATTCGCTTGGCTTTCTGTCTGGAAAAAAAATTAGGACAGTTTTATATTGTGCATATTATATTGCACATAATTCACAATTTTTTAGATGCAATTTTAAATTCTATTGGCTATACACGTCATTTTAATTCTACAAATATGAAATGGCATAAAATTAATTGTTCTTAAATTGCATTTCGCGACGTCACACAACTTAAAAGAATTATATATACTTAAAAGCCACAATATTTAGGATTTCCTTATGGAACAGCTTAAAGCATTTATTCATTTTCAATGTTATCAATCCATTTCTTGTGAAAATTATTGATAATAAATACGAAATATTAACTTAAATTATCATTAAAAAACTGCAATACTAGTAATTTTTAGAATAACGCATTTGTGAACAAGTCACTCAATATTCATGCTTTAATACTAACTAAAAATTTAAAATTGATTATTTTTACTTACTATTATTAAAATTGTAAATGAAAAATCAAAACTGTAAAAAATAATGTTGATAATTTGTGCTTCTCTACTAAAACCTGATGTAATAGTCTGTAGATAATTATTTAAAAAAATGAAGTAAAATTTTTCTGAATTTGGATCATTTTTAGGTTTATTATCCTGATCCATCTGTTTGTCAAATTTTATTCTGTCAAAATGCTGATATATACAATTGTTATTTTTTACACAGTTTTGATTTACGAAAAAATAAAATTCCTTTTAGAACAAATTAAAAAAAATTAATGCCAAAAAAAAGTTCAGAACTATTCTGCTTGTCTAAATAAACAATAATTAATGTTCTGTTTTAAATTAAAACTTATTAAAGAATTATACTTACTTTTCTCTCCATTCAGCTAAATAAATTTTGTCCCGTTCGCTTTTTCCTTTTTGCCGTCAGGTACAATCTTTTCTTTGAACCTCTTCGATAATCCATATTTGTTAATTTACCCCCAATATTTCAAGCATGTAAGCAAGAAAAATAAACAATATGCAAATTTACAGATAGATATAATCATATACTAGAAAACAGTCAACTAAATTTACTTCCAAGGATGCTGCAGCATTCGCAAAAACAAGTGTGGTCTGTGAAGTTCCAAATGATCACAGCTGTGATGGTAAACAAAGTAAAAAGTAAAAGAATGAAAGAAAATAATGTTGAGGGGAAGACGTAGTGAAGACCAGATAAGAAAAGTCATAAACAATCAGAGGGTAAAGCGAGGGGTTATAGAGTATTCTTCCGCGAATGGGTGGAGTTAAATCGATTTTTCCAATTTAGGTCTAAAATACTGTTTTTATACATTAAAAATTTTTTTTTTTAAATATGCATCGGAAAGAAGATACCCAAACGAATGCATCATAGTAGCTACTTTTATTTTATTTACGATAGATTTTTTAATAAAAATGTTTAAATGGTGCAGTCGAAATTATGTGATATTTTAATAAATATTTAAAAAATACTTTGAAAAGTCCGAGAAAAAAATTCCTTTGATAGAAACCTGTGTTTTTATTCCTTCTACCAATTGCAGTTAATTTCATAAAACAGAAACCTTAATATCTAACGGAAAAAGATCTTAGTATTTTCTCCATAGGATAACATTACGCTTGAAAATTGTAGGTGGCATGTATACAGCACCCTTAAGATGGAAACGTCGAGTTGGGATATAGCTCGACGTTATACGTTGCGACCTTTTCTTGATCAGATTGGTCGTTTTAGGTTTCTTTTCACCAAGAGGAAATCAGTAGAATTTGGTACATTCAGTAATTTCCTATGTATATTTCAAACTATCCTTATAAAAGGCAAAGAGGATTCTTTAACAGGAAAAAAAAGCAATTCATAGGATTGATACAGTGCTAAAGATATTGTACAGCCAAATGCGTTTGGCAATAGAAAAACTCAAAAAAGCTGATATAAATTTTTGTGTCGATTGACAGCTGAAGAAGAGAATATACTTTGAAACTGAAAAAGAAACTGAATGGAAAGATGAAACGCCACCAAACAAACTATTAAACTAAGAATCTTCAAGCCAGAGCAAAATAAATAAATTTTATACAGTGTTTTTAATATAAAGGAGGCATATCCCAGCAACAAAATCATAGTTCAAATATAATTTAACAATGAACATTTAAATACGATTTCTTTAGCTCACAGTTTTTTTCCCCCTTTGTTAATGAAATATAAGCCTTTAGACATATTTATTGCTAAACATTTTGAATAGTTATAACAGTGTGAAACAAAATGGAGACAAATAACAGGAACATGGCTTCAGTCTTAAATAAATAAAATGATATGCATCATGGGGCTGTTTCAAAACTTTGTGAACAATTAAATAAATCATCTGTTACAAGTGATCCTTACAAATACATTACAGAAAAAAGCAATATATTCTTCAATATATTCTATGCCTTTTCTTAATTTGAACACATTGTATCAACTAACATGGAAGAAAGCCAAAGGAATATTAGCTGCACCCTCATAGTAAATCAAGGATAGGAAGATTTGAGTTAATGGAAGAATTAATTATATTACCTTTTTTTTTTTTTCTTCTTCTCATGAGGCACTCTAGTATAGTCCACTGCATCATAAAAATTTGTAATCACGCGGCATCTGCCCTGTCCTATACTTCTCATATCCTCAAAGCTGAAGCTTGATCATAATAAAGACACACGCCTTTAATATATATAAAAAAATATGATAAATACAGTGTCAAGTTAAACTATTTAAATCTGATTAATAAAGAAAAACAATATGAAAATAAAATATTTATAGCAGGAGCATGACTATGCATCATTGCACTGCTTTCACCATTTGATAACTTTACTTTTAGAAGTCTAACCACTGCAGTGTCTAAATTATATCAAAATAATATGAATGCAACTGAAAATCCGAATTTCAAGAAGAAAAGGAAGCTCATGGAAATTTCTGCATCTAATGTTAAAATTCAAGTTATAAACTTTGTCTTGAAATATCATCGTTTATAGACACTTGCAAATTATATCAAGGCTTTTATACCAGAGAACAAAATAAGCTGATTCCATTTTAAATTTTGAAAGCTTCTATAACTTTTCTTTTCTATACTTCTAAATGATGACAGATGTTCTATCAATATTTAGGTATTCTATCAAGTTTAGTTTGCATCTACCTAAGATGAAATGGGAATCTAATTTAATATGAATCTGACAATTGAAAGAAATAAAATTTCACAACACTTTTAAAAATGAAAGCAAGGTATGAATAACAATCTAAAAACCATACATCAAATACATTATAAATTAATAAAGAGATTTTGAGTAAATCTCTCACCATATATTTGGAAGGCATTCATTACATAAAATTTATTTGGACTCAGGTGTTCTTATCAGTATCCAAAGATGCTAATGATATTTAGAATTAGATCAAGACTTGATAAATACTGTTCAAAACTTTATCACAAAATAATGAAGCAAATAAAATTAAGCAAAATGTTCGGACCATGTCTCATTAAAGGTTTTTTAGGCAATGGTACTGCATCAATTTTTGGTCTTGCACAATTTCTTGGTTTAGTTTAGTTATATTAACGTCCTGTTTTAAAGCAACACGAGGGCTATTTTGGGACGGATCTCATAATTTTGAACCACGGTCAGATGATGAGGATTACACCTGAACTGGCACCCCCCCTCCACACCACACCACCTTAGGGCGTTTGGCCTGACAGATTTCATGTGCAAGAGACCCCCTCACGGTGACCTCAACGGTGGAATCGAGTCTCAAACCTGAAACCCTTCAGTTCCAAAGCAGAGACTTTACCACCAGGCCACCGCGGCCCTGCACAATTTCTTGGAGCATGACCTATGCAACCATAATAATAAGGTATATATTTAATCTGGATATTTAATAAGTTTCACTTCATACAATATGAAGCTTAAAATTAAGATTGTTATTAGTTGATAATACATAAATATATAACAGGCATAATATAAAACCAGAATTAACAGTCATAAGCATGTAATTATGACACTTATTGTTTCTGATATATAAAACCACCCTATTGTCTCAAGCAATTTTCAGAAAACACCCAATATTTCCTAATTGAGAAAGGATTTTAAAAATATGAGCATAAACATTTTTAAAGCTCTTCTACCCATTACAGAAAAGCTGAGACATTCATTTACTTTTGATGTTTTATATGAATTAATAAGAAATTTATCTCATTTCATTTCATTTGTTGAGTTAGTGTTTACTGGCTGAGATAAATCAGCAAATTTGAAAAATATATCATTATGATAAACCAATTACTATTAAAGATCACCCATTTTGTGTTGGCTATTTTACTTGGTGAAATTAGTGAATTTTGTAAGCAACCATATATGATATTAATCAAAGTAATCTTATTTCAAATCATTCGACAGTATGGTGATATCTAATGTAGGTAAGGCCACAAAACACTACACTAAATATTTTTTTAAAAGAATGTGGAAATATCAGATTTACATACAATACCAATACAATCACATATCAATAGTAATAAAAAATGCAAGCCTACCTCTAACTGTACAATGTATCAATGATGTTTGGTATTCTGAATGTTGGACAGTAACGCGAAATAAGGTAGCAATGTTTTTAGTCATTTTATGCAAATGTGAAGTGTTATAATACAAATTATAACATTAGTATTGTATTATTGCAACATACAATAATTTACTTTAATTTTTGCTTGAAACTCATCAAAAGTGGCAGTATATTTCAGTGTATACAAAATTTCAAAAAAAGCATCAGAAAAATAGTAAATTAAGTTGGAAATCATTAATAATAGATATTTTATTCCATTCAGCATGTCTTAAAACAAAATATTCATTTTTTGGGGTTAAAATTAGTTTATTCATGAAATAAATTAGGGATTTCTCCTAAAAATTTTAATGTTTTCGGTTTTGTTTGTCTACAAACGATTCTTAAATTGCTCCAAATTAATATTCCTTTTAATGCTTCAAATTTCAGATTATAAACTTTTTTAAAATTGCAAAAATAACTGAAAAGAAGTAAAGTTTTTAGTTGAAAAGAAGCAAAGTTTTATTTTAAAAAAATGAGAGGAAAAGCCATACTAAATAAAATAAATTTAACAAATAAATAAAGATATCAAATGTTTTTGTTGATAGAATGTTGACTTAATTTATAAACAAAATAATATTCCTATTTTTGTGCAAACATTTCAAATATTCAATTTTTTACAGTGATGACATTAAAGAAATAAATGCTAGAATTTCTTTCGGTATTCCTAAATAACTGCAGTCATTGATCATTTATAAATTTTAAAGAAATCTGCAAAGAATTTGAATGCTTATATGTGTACAAAAAAATTCCTGAAACATTACTCAAAGTCAAAATGTTTAACAAGTCATGATTTGTATGATTATACATAACTATGAAATTTAAATAAAAATTTGCTCCACTATAAATATGTGATCAAAACATTAGCTTTACATATTCATAAAAAAGATGAAAAAATATGCATGTTAAAAAAATCAAACACATTTTGCACATGAATTGCTTATAATCATAGATCTATACATGAAAATAAAATAAATTGCAGAATAACAACACAGAAACATCCTAAATTTGTATATGGAAGCATGAAGTAACCAACACTTTAATCTTTTGACACAAACATGTAGGGACTGTTCCATGTTTCTTTTAAATGGTGGAAAATGCCTACATCACATGCATCCACCAGAACATCGTTCTGTAGATATCATTCCTTTTAAGATGAAGAAAGTAATATTATATGAAGTTTCTCAAGTAACGAAATAAGAAAAAAAGAAAGAAAGAAAGGACCTTTTTATATCTCCATGGTTGATATAGATGATACTAGAAATGTTATTTAGCAAACACACACTGAAGACATGTTTTTTTTTCTTTCAGGAAATATTCATAGTTCTCTCAATTTTGTACCACAAAGAGATAATATAGTATTCATAAATGTAAAATTTAAGCATGAAAATTTGTCACAAAATCTCCATAAATGTTTTTTTAATCCCATATTTCTTTTGTTATTTCATTAAAATAGATATTAACATCCTACATAAAAAATACTAAGCAGTTTATATCCTAGTCACTCTTAATAAGCATGCAACTACAGCTAAAGGAATTGAACATAAGTAAAAAAAAAGCATTAAAGTATTTAAAACTTTTTTTTTTCCCAATTTTGGAATGTTTTTTTTAAAAAGAAAACATTATTATTTTTTTAGAATTGCAGAAAATAAAGATTATATTAAATAAATAATCAATTAACCTTTAATTAATTATGTTAATATATTTGTCATTTCTACTTATGTAATTTTTAAGTAAATTGAATAATTAAATTTTCTCAGTCATAAGTTTATAATAAACTGTTATACTTGAATTTATTTTACAACAGCACTTAAATTTCTTAAAAAGCACCTCATTCAAACAAATAAAAATGTGATAGCTATAGTTTGTAAAATAGTTTTATTTGTAATAAGTAGAAAACTCTTAAATTGTGAAAGAAAAACAAGAAAATTTAAAAGAATAATTTGAATTTCAGTAGTAACTTTTCCAAAAATCAAAATAGCTAATATTATTTATGTATAGTAAAAGAAATCTTATTATCTATATAATTTACAAAAACATATCGATACCATGACAATAACTCAATGTTTTAAACTTATCTAATTATTTAGAAGTAATTATTTTAACCACTTGTAATGACATGCTATGCATGTGTCACACACCTCTGCCAATTAATTTGTTCTGTAAAAAGTAAATCTATATCAAGAAAATGGAGAAATGTTATTTTCACTATGTCTATTTTCAAATGCAAGAAAATGGAAATGTTTGAGCTTATCTTTATTAATTATTATTTATCAATCATAAAAATATACACATTTCTTTTTATGATGGATAATGCTTAATAAAGCAGAAACTTTTAAAGAAAAAGCTTATGCTATTTGATTCTTTTAATATAAAAAAATCCAATTTATACTATTTAATTCTTTAAATTTTGAAAAAAAAAATGTTTATAGAAATTACAGAACCATTATAATTACAGCTTTAAAAAATGTTCTGTACAATCTTGATCCTTTTTTCTAACAAATAAACCTCAACATATACATTAAAACTTACCTTTGATCGATACAAAATGAAGATCTGCATAACTTTTAGAAGTTCAATGGTTTATAATTTCCTCTACATATTTTTCAGAGACAGTGGTGATTTCGTCTCTATTTCTATCAGGGTAAGTAACTCTTTCTTCTGCATTTGCTTCAGGGTTGGTACGCATTTTTTCTGAACTTATTCCAGTGTTAATTGTTCCTTTTAAATCTTTAGAACCTTTACCTACCCTAGACATAATATTGCTTGATAAATTATACAAATATAGCTTACATAGCTGTAATCTTAACAGAATGCAAAATCAGCAGCATTTTACCAGGAAAGTAATTCAAATTTTAAAATACAAGGACAAATTAAAAATGCAATTTGAATTCCTCATAGAAAAATTTAATGCATGCGAAATAGAATGTATAAATGATCGATATTCTAGAATATCTAATTGGAAGAAGTTACAAAAATATTTGTATGATTAAATAAAAATATAAAATTTAAAACTATTCTGAAAAATTCTTTAAAAAATTAAGGAGGAATATATCAAACAAGCAAAAATAAGTACATTATGTGAAATCTTACTATAACTCTATATATAGTTATGATTACACACAATAATTTTATGCACGCAACTGTTAGAAGTTAAAAATTAAGACCAGTCATATAACATTGAAAGAAACTTTAAAAAGTTTCCTTAAAATCCCTTCCTTTCCTCTATTTGTATCAACAGAATAATCCACATATGTAAAAACTGCGTTAATGCAAAAACATGAGTAATAATTCATTTACTTTTTTAAAATATCCCGTTTCAAACCTAATACTGAATACATTCTTTTGAAGTTTTAACAAACCTTAATTACTACAAAGAACCAAATTTCATTTTATTTTGAAAAACTTTATCGAGAAATTAAAGAGAAAAAAATACTAGATTCAGCTTCTAAATTAAGAATTAAATGATAACATTTATTCAAAGCTAAACAATAAGTATAAGATATGAAGCATGAAAATCACAGTTATTGTGTATTATCATAACCATCAGTGAAACAGATAATAACCTTGATATTTCTCCATCATTCCCTCAGAAAAAATGACCTCATTTTTTACCCAGCATCATTACAATAATAGTATATCCAATTCATATCCAAAAGGAAATATGCATATATATAGACAATCTATTTTCAAGCACCTCACTCAAAAACAAATTATTTAAAAGTATCAATAAATCATAAGCAAATAAATGGAATCCACTTTCTTCTGAATACCAAGACAATAGCAATAAAACTGATCTGTAATTTATTTAAATTTCTTTTTTTTCTTAATGATTATACTTTCTACAAGATCAATCAATTTTTCAAAATCTTATATTAGGGTAATATTACTTCTTATGAACATATTATTAACTGAGTAATAAATAAGTGGAGATAAAAGATACATTTAAGAGTTTGAAAACTAAAAATTTAAAAGCATTTTATATTTCAGCTTAACCCAGTATTTATTAAAACAGGAAAATTAATAGAGGGTGTAAGCATACAATTTTATACCAAACCTATCTTTACAATATTCGATGACATTCAGAATATTGAACTATCAGGATATTGCACAATATTGTAGTGTAACAGTGATATTTCTCTTCTCCTATATTGTATATACCAGGATGGCCATAAAACTAACTTATTATTTATTTGTATTTCTTTTTTTAAAGATTACACTTTCTTCAAGTTGAATCAATTTTCAGAATCTCAGTACATGGAGCTTCTTATAAATATATTAACTGAACAATGAATAAGTAGCGATTAAAGATAAATTTAAAAGTTTGGAAGCCAAAAATTTAAAAGTATTGTTTAGCTTAAGTCAATATTTATTAATGCAGAAATATTAATATTGAGGATAATCATACAATTTTATGCCAAGACTAACAAATAATACCCAACACTACTATTAAAATATCTTTACAATGTTATAAATTAGCAATATAAGAGAAAACGAAACTAATTACGTAAACTGAAACAAAAACTATTTCGGATTCTTTATTAATTGTTTCAATCATACTAACATTTATATTTAGTCTTGTTCGAATCCGAAATAGTTTTTGGTTCAGTTTCCGTAATTAGTTTCGTTTTCTCTTATATTGCTAATTTACAATGTTATATGACATTCGAAATATCAAACAATGTCATTATATTGCACAATATGTTAGTCTAACAGTGATATTTTCTCTCCTCCTATATTGTATTACCAGGATGGAAATACATAAAACACAATCAGCTTTTGAAATGTAAGTGTAGTAAGAAGGCTCTGACCATAGGCTACTATGAATTTAAGTAAGGTATAATTGGCATAGTTATAAAATAAAGACCCGATTATCATTTTATTGATTTCAGATTCCCTATAATAAACTTTACCTATTAGTTCGACATCAAAAATAAGAAGAATTTACAGTAATTCCTTGCACAACATACTTAAAGTGTAAGAACTAATTTTAAATTCAGCAAACATTTCTTTTTATTACATTCTGCATGAAGAATAACCTTTGAATTCACTTTAGAGTTCATTACTGCAGATTTATACTTGAATTATCCAGCTTCACTATTTTGAAGATCCAAAGCAATGTGTTAAAATATCACTTATTAGTATCTTTGATCACTATGAAACCAAATAAAACTTTTCAAATCATGAATCTAAATTAATTTTAATTACAGTTAGCAATTTTATCACAGGCAGATTTAAGCTGCAAAAATTTCTACAAAAAGGCAAGTGAACTTAACATATTTTTACTGATACAATTAAAAATATTTAACTGAGTCATGATTTTATGTTCTAACCCAACATCAGTCTTGATCGCATTGCTCAAAGCATTTGCTGATCACAAATCTCCAAATGACATAACTAGGAGAAATCATTGAACTAATAACCAATTTTAAATTAAACAAAAATTCAACATCATTCAAAAATCAAGAAAGTAAAAAAAATATTTTTACTTATAAAGATTAATAACAGAATTTTCTGTCCTTTTAGAGCAAGGTTTTGCACAATATCTCCAAGATGTTTGATGTTCAGGAAACCATCCATTGTCATGAAAAGACATTCTATCATAAAGTATTTTTCGTAAACAGGGTAAAAATATTCATAAAACTGTTTGCTGGCAGCTTGAATTGGTTATAAAACAAGGAATAAACAATCATTTAAGGTTTTTAGTTCTTATTATGAAACATAATGTAAATGTTTATATTTATAACATACTATCGTATTTCCTACGATTCCCTACATAGCGGGCAACTTATGTATGCTCGCAATAATTAATTTGAAGAAAATGGCGATTTGTAATATTTATTTTAAAAACTAACAAATAGAAAATAGTTTCAAACTTCTTTCTGATCATATCAATTTTTTAAGCAAATAGATTTTTATACTTTTAATAGAAAATACTTTTATAAACTCATTAACAGAAAAAAAAGAAAATGCAGCATTAATTATAACTTAAATCTGATTTTCAAATATTTATTTTAAATGCTTTAATGAAACAATTTATGTCAATACAGTCTTTGTATCATTTTTTACCAAAAACATTTGGAGGATCATGCTAAATACCAATATTGTTACAATGACAAAGTTACTTTAAAATTTTTGTTAAAATAAAACTTATTAAAATTATAATGCTTTGCAATGAAAAACATTTTGGAATATCATCTTTTTTTTTCTGGTAAAGTGTATATATAATACCAAGAATACTGACTGATTCATGGAATAGGTTACTCTCAAATTGTCTTCCATGATCTGTTGTCAGATTCTCAGGAAGGGAAAATCTAGAGATCCAGTTGGAAAAGAGCTCAAACGTAACGGTCTCTGCTTTTATGTCCTGTAGAAGTATAACTTCTGGAAATCGGGAAAAATAGTCTGCCTATGTTAAACAATAAGTCTATCTTCGAGGTGGAGGGAGAGGTCCTACCAAGTCAATGTGAACTTGATCAAATTTTCGACGAGCTAAAGGATATGTGACAGGAGACTTACTACATGTCACCGTATCTTACTTTTTGACATCTTATAAAGCAACGAGACCATTCGGAAACTTCCCTGTTGTAGTTAGGCCACACGAAGCGTTCTTCAATCAATTTTACGGTAGCGCTTACAACAGGATGACATAAACAATGAAGATTCTTCTCCAAAACTCTGTAAGAATATATGGACGGCATATTCCTTCAGAAATGCCTCAGAAGAATTCTGTATCCATTCCTGGAATCTTGACAAAATTCAATTCTAATGATTTATTACAAAAGTTTAAACCATCGAACTCCTTATCGATTAATTGTGCCTTAGCAAATTTTTTATAAACACTTGGTGAGGGGGGTATTTCAAAATCCGACACCCTGGATAAACTATCAGCTACCACATTTAGTGAACCCGATATGTAAAGCACATCCGTCGAAAACTGCCTGATTCAATCAAGATGCCGAATTTGATGCGGGGAGCATTTCTCATGTTTCTGAGTAAACGTATAGATTAGAAGTTTGTCAACGGGTAAAGTTGAATACTTGTGATCTTTTAACAAGAAAGAAAAATGACGAACAGACTCATAAATAGCTAATAATTCGCGATCATACACACTATATCGCTGTTCAGTTAAGGTAAAATTCCGCAAAAAAATGCCCAAGGTTTCCGTAGAGAAGCAGATCTCACTTCGATTCGAAGTTTGGTAAACGATTGTAACGCCACCTCTAATGATGCTCTTCACAGGTACTACTCGAAAGCCGCGAATTTTCGAAACGAAACCGAAACTCACCGCCATTTTGAGCGCGATTACTTGTGGATGTTGAAATCCTGAAGATTCTGTTTTGATTCATTTTTTTAAAAAAAATTGAGATTATTATTTAACTTAGATCGATCATATTTTGTGCATTTTGTATTTTTTATATGTTTAGATTTTTCTTCCATGCGTACCATGTAGATTGTATATTTTTAGAATGAATGCTGGCCCTTGCGTGACTCAGGATAAACGGATGGGAAAATTCTTCATGAACGAATGTAGATGTTGTCTTTGTGGTAGAAGTTAAAATGAAACAACTGGATTGATATTATTTAAGTTTCCGTCGGATCAGAGCAGGTATGCTTTATAATTGTTTTGAAATTAAATATGAATATAAATTTTATCTATTAAAATTATCTTATTTAGAGAACATTTGAAATTTCTGTTTATGCTATTGAATAACTGTCGTATTTTGTAAATTTAATCGTATAAAACAATGTTTTTAGTTATATTTCAGTGATCCTTTAAAAAATTTTCTTATGTTTTAATGGATTTAATGCTTTAAATATGATGTGATGACAGAATGTTTCCTATCATTTATTGTAAATTTGCTAATGTAATAAAGCTCTGAATTTGAATGTTTAATATGTATCTCTTTGCTTGTGTCTATCTTGTATTAGATAATAATACTTTATAGGAATAAAAAATGGTTTTCATCATTAAAATAAGATGTGGCACCAGAGAATTTGCAGTATGTCTTGAGGAACGCTGAATCGTGTGACAAAATTTTTTCTGATTCTTGTTTCACAAGTATTTTAAAGCGTACATTAGAAAATTTACATGTCTTCATATTGGAGAAGATATGCCTTCTATATTTATTGATATTCTTTCTACTAAAGTTTCACATTTTCCTGAGGCCTGCAGTTCATCTCCTACAATTACTGACCCTACACATCCTTGTTTTACAAATCTGGTATCTCCTATAGTAACATAATTTAACACAAGTTAGCACCTACAAATCACCCTTAAAACAAGGAAAAATTTAAAGTTTATTATCAAATATTTCAAAAGTGGGAGGGGTAACTGTATGAAGAATGTTCTTCTAACTTCTTCGGTCAGTTTAAAGAAACATTATTCAACAAATCACATTTGCACAAGCTTGTATCATCTCAACTATGAATGCAGTATATAGCTGGCAAAGGGAGATGTTGGCCAGCAAAGAAAAAACATTTACTCTTCAAATATTTCTCCTAAGTTCAAGTGTCTACAAAATTCTTTGGAAATATTTTGCCTTTTCAAGTAAAGCAATTTTGTACAGGTTAATAGTTTTTATAAGAATCAGAAATCTATATATTAATAATTTTTATAAATGCAGTGATTTTAACTTTCTAATGTACTTTAGTTAAAATTGTAAAAATTTACTAGTGATGCAAATTGTATAATCACATTGATTTTTGGTTACATTTCATGCAAGTTTTTACATTCAGTTTTAAATAAGAATATTATATCTAAAACTAATATGTATTTGAATTTAATTAAATATATCTTAAGGAGTTTTCCATGCTTTAAAAGTGTGTTAGCACATTTCAATGAATATAATTTCACTATTCATAATTATTGTACCAATGCTGCAATATCATTATTCAAAAATTATTGCTCTTAATTTTTTTCATTAATATTATGTGAATTATTTCAGATATAATATTACAAGAACTTCAGGTTTTTGTCCCAATTTGGTAAATTGTTTTAGAAAAAGAAATCTAACCATCTGATTGAAGCAGTAAAGCTGTACATTTTTTTGATAAATGAAATGGTAACTAAACAAGGATTGACATATGCAGCAGATTTAGATGCAGTGGATTGTTTTGCAAGTGTATGGAATGATTTTCAGGAAATGCTGCCATGTGCTACTCAAGCTCTTATTTTTATGGCATATTGAATTGTGAAAACCTGAAGGCAGGTCTAATAGTAAAAAAAATTATTATTATTTGGTTATATTTTGTTTAGAAATCCACATAAGTATCTTACTCTAATATAAATAATACATTTTTTAAAAAATAACATTATATCAAAGTATATGTCAAATAATAAATATTACTGCTGACAAATAATAAATTTAATTTAAAAAATGTGTAAATTTTAGGCATTTGGTTACTTTTCCACTTCTCCTTCTGAGGATTTCCCTTTGAAGAAACTGGTTCGGAAAGTAGTTAAAACATGCAGACATGCGGATTGAAAGTAGTTTCTATTATAAGTTTATATTCTAATTTCTGTTATCAAATTTAGGAATTACTAGTTTCTTTGGTGCTCTTGTTTCTTTAGTTAATTTATTTGTGACATTACTACTATTTTAACTTCTTTTTATCAAACTATATTGTTATTTGAAGAATATGTATATATATTAGTACTCTTTTATAGCTTCCTGTTTCAGTGTTAGAATTGTATTTTATCTATGAATTCCATGTCTTAAGTAATAGAATACTGTTCAATGATTTGAAAGTTACTATAGATGCACCCTTCTTTGGGCACAATTCTAGAAAATGTTTTGCTCTGTATAATCCTCTTCATCTCTTGAAGTCAGAGTGAAGCAACTTAAAGGACCATGTGATAATTTTTAATGGCACTATAGCTGGAATTGAGCCTTGACTATCCTATGCTTCTTGGAAACATATAGAAAAATTATGCGAGTTAAATTATAAAAGTGTAAGTAAAATACTAATTCTATAATTTCTTTTTAAATCAATAATCTAAGTTATATTGTGGATATTTACTTTTATAATAATAGTGTTCTCTTTTTTTAAAGAAATTTTCTGCATGTAGGAAGCTTACGAAAAAACATTGAATTTTGTGGCTGGGAGACAACTTCACTTTTGGAAGCGTGCCAAAAATTCAGACTTCCTACCGGTAATAAATTCCATTCCTAGACACCTCAGCACTAAAACCTGTGTGTGAGTGAAGCATCTTATCGTCATAATGCCTTCGATATATGGTTAATATATTAAATACCTTTCTCATTCTTAGTTAAATTATTATCAGAATGCAAATTTATAATTTTTACGCTAATCTCTATCTCTAATTATTTCTCATAAAGTAAACAGATGCAACAGAGTTTTACGTTTTTAAGAAGTCTAAATTTCAAAGAATATAATAAAATAAATCATTATATCATTTCTCTTATCAGATTTATATTGTATCAAAACATGGAGTTCTGCATTGTTTTTTTTTTTTAATCATGCGACTCCTTTTTAAAGTTTTTTTAATGAATTGAATGGAATAATTTCATTCAAATTCATAAAAAAATTTTGAAGAATTATTTCTATTTAGAAAATTATTAGTATTTAGTCTTAATATACTTTGGTATAAATGAAAGCAAATAGTAAAATAAATTTAACTCAGAGTTTCATTAATGTATTATATTAAGGAACAGATCACATTGTAAAGATTTTAACATCGTAAGCTATCTCAAGATATTTTTTCACTAGTTTATCAAAGAAGGTATATTTCTTAGATAAAATTGTAGATCTATAAAACATTTATAAAAGATTAATATGTAGTTTAAAAATTCTGTGCTTATTTTACAGTTGTTTGAAGCATTATTTTTTCGTAGATATGCTAATGAGCATTCTTCAATAGAGAATAAAATCTGAATGGATAAATGAGAGAGTATTTGATTAATCTTGTGCGAAGTACAGCATATCTTAATTACACGTTTTTAAGGACGTTCTAATGTAAAATAATGCAGATAATTTCCGTAATGATGCATGGACAATAAATTATTTTTGAATATTCAAAAGTGTTGCATTCATAGTTATGCCTTGAAATCACAGTCTGTTATTTACTCGTATAAAATAAATGACTTTACATTACTTTATTGAGATTATTTTACTGATCGGGGCATTACTAATGGAAGAAAACTTCATAAACTGCACACTATTAACCTTAAAAGTTGTCGGGCCCAAACAAGAAAACAATTATTATCATCATCATTATTAAAAGCAATTTAAGGAAGCAATCAAGGTAAAGATCGATGGTAGTATCAGCCTGCCACCTTTCTCCTATTCATGTGCTTATGCAGTGCAGCACTATCTGTATTTCTTAGTACATTTTGAATAAAATAAAATATTTTTTTTCGTCTTTCTATCCTTTAGGATTGGAGCAAAAATTCCACATAGTTACAATAAGAATGTCAAACCACCGAACCAAATTCCATTTATCTATTTTTTTGTGATTTTCATTAATTATTCAAATACTTACGAATAGACACTCATAAAAATCAATCCTTTGTCAGATTATATTTTTAAAATATCAATACAAAACTACATTTTGATCAAAAATTGCATAATGCATTTAGTTTATCTCGATGCTTCCGTTTTGGTTTATCATGTACACATGTACACGATTTTTACTTACAGATTTACGCATATATATTTCCCATCAGCCAGTTTCATCTAATATTTGAAGATAAGATTACATCTTAATTAATTACAATTAATTAAAGAAAATTGCAATATGTTGACTTTCGATAAAGAAATAAATGAAAAGTTTCTCAATTTTTTTTTGACTGGAATATTTTCTTGTGAAACCTCTGCAATTTTAACCCTAGCTATTGAATTGAGAGGTTAAAAAACGTTATAAAGGGCTTTAAAGGGTTTAAAAAAGGGGAGAGTATCTAGTATGCTATATTGAACTGAAATTTGAGAAACAATTGTTTATTTTTAAGTCAATTATATAAATAATATTGTCAACTACGTATTAATTTTTGTTTTATATGAGAGGTAATGACCATAGATATATCCTCAATGATCGCCTGTCCCTTATCACCATCTAATTTAAAAATATTAAACATATACAGATCTATCTTCTCAGTATATTCATTTGATTCCTCATATGGTGGAATTACTTCCAAAACATTTTGGTATTCTAACTGCCCCAGTCATTCAACTATTTCTGTCAATTTTTATTTCATATAAAACTTTTGGCCATTAGATATGTCATCAATGATCGCCTGCGCTATATAATTTCCCAATTTCAAAAGAAAAATAAAACGCATTTTTAAAATTTTATTTTTATTTTGAAATAAATTCTTTCCTTCTATTTGACCCTATGATTCATCAACAACTCAATCAAATTTATTCATTTTTTCTACCTCTTGGAGATGCTTTTTTATAAATTATGAAAATAAAGTATCAAGCGTTGTGGATGGATACGATTTGTTTTCCTTCAACATTTTTTTAATATAATCAAGTTACCCTGATCTCTGGGAAACGTGAATACAGAACTTCTGCAACAAGCGAAGGACTTTGTATTATAAATTTTGGAGTTAACTTTTACGAAAAACCAATTTTGTGATACCTGAGGTTTATAAATATTTTATTTAAGCAGACATCATAAATTGTAATGCTTTAAAACTAGTTAAATGAATATTATAATCAGACGTAACTATACTGCGTAAAATTTTAATTATTCTGATAAGTCATATATTAAATTTTTTTTGGTTCTTTATGTTATATACATAATAAGCAAACAATAGAAAACGTCAGGGTTTGATATTGAATTGAATTTATCTTAAAGATTCCTCTATTAGCTTATACTGCAGTCATGAGATTTTTTCTTTTGCTTGGCTCTTTTTTAGTATTGGTTCTGTATATGTATTTCCACAGTGGTATGAAAATTACTGAATTTGTGCATTTTAGTAATTAAGTTTATTATTCATGTTGAGATGTGAAGTATTTCCTTTGAGTTTCTCAAACATTCTTAATTATTTGATTGTACCAGTTTATTATTAACATTTGTTAAAGTTTGTGAATTATTTGGCTGCTCCGGTTTATGGCTCACATTTAAAGCTGTTCTCTTAACAAATAATGTACAAAAACTAGTTTTCATTCACTTCCTTACTAAGCATGAAATAAAATTTAAATTCATTTCAGAATTTAAAAATTAAATGCTATTTTAATAATTATCTCATTTAAAATTGTTTTTCTGATATCATGAAAATAGGTTAATGTGGATTTATGTAATTACAAAACTTGTACAGGTCTTCATTTTCAGAAAAAAAGGCTCTATAAATTTAATTTTTATCAAATATATATTTACAGCATTGCAAATTGTATTTCATCAGGATTGGAAGGAAAAAAAGATTAAATATATGCATTATATTAACACTCTGCATGCATCATTGCATAATTTGTTCATCTGTAATGCAAACTGCTAATTTTTCTCTTAAGCTGAGACAAAAAAAATTAAGTAATGATAGCAGAGCTCCTGTATTTTCTAAAATGAATTAGTGCCCTTTAAATTTCAGGTGTTTTTTGAGGATCGCATAAATTCAAAACTAATTTAAAGTTTTGTGGAATTAAATATTTCTTCATAAAGTTTCCATGATTTATCATTTGTAATTTCTTAAGAGAATCATTAATTTGTCTTAGTTATTGTGGAATATTTTTGAAGATAATAATTTTATTGTATGTTTCAGTTCGACTTCCTTATTATGGTTTCAAAATTATGAAATCAAAATGATAAAAATCCCCAATAAACTTGAGATTTAATATCAATAGAGTAACTTGTAAATTTGAAAGTAATTGTTTTATAAAGGCTTTTTTTAATCAAGATTTAATTTTAAAAATCTGTGAATTATTCTTTTCCATAACAAAATACATACAAAAAATGATTGTTTAGTTATGGTGAAATACAACTTCACACTTACTAAACTAAGGTATGCAATTAATATATTTCTTCTAATATTCAGTGCGTTTATTTATTAAATGTGATCTTTAGATTTATTTTGAATTATTCTAAAAAATCATATCATATAAATCACCATAGCACTCGTGACTTAAATCATCATAAAACAGAGTTCAATACAAATATCATAATATTGATTTATTTAGAGGAAAGAATAGGTAATGTAATAGAAGATGTAAATGTTATTTATAATTTTCCAGGTATGTTAATTATCATGATATAATTTAGAATACGGTATATTATGTTATAAATCAAAATAATGTTCAGGTCCTACGTGAAACCTTTTTTTAAGAATTAAAAAAAAAGTAAAAAAACAACAACAACTTAATTTTGCTTATTTCAAAACCGATTCAAGGCTAATGTCAATGATTTTGGATACAACAGGGCGTATTTCTTCCATAAGTGAAAGTAATTGCTTACACTGTTAATTACTTCTAAATAAGAACGCTGGTTTTAGAGAGTTTTCAAACTATGCTGGCAATTATTTGTAAAATTTATACATCCCGAATTCACTGAAATACAAATATCACAATTTCTTCCTTAAATCCATTTACTTATATAATTTGATACTGTTACTGTGTCTACGAAGATAATCAACAAAAGAAAAAAGAAATAATTTCTTTCAGCGATTAAAATTTTCAAATTTTGTTTCAAATACAGTTCTAAGACATAAAATTTCTTAATTCATTTCTGGAATTGTTAAGCGTCCTACCAAAGCAAGATGCTTATTCCTTTATTGAATTCATCATCATGAATTATTGTTAAAAATAAAAGTTTTAGGTGATTTTTATATCCAGTCCTAGTGATCATTAGTACGAGAAAGAAAATTAAATGTTGCAAAGTTACATTAATGCAATATATGTTTTACAAGTTTAATTTCAGTTATTTAAATCATCAATTACTTTTTCACAATCAATTTTATAAAAAAAAATGCTAGCACAACTGAAATTTTTGTCAATTATACTATTTGATAAAATTGGCAGAAATAGCAATAAATAAACAGTGTTTTCTTTTTCAGAATAGACGAAAATTAAAAAATTAATTTTTCTTCATAGTATTTTTTAAAGAATATTATAAATGTATCGAAATTTATGAGGAATAAAATACTCTCTTATAATATTTTTAAATAATCGTATGTTTGTTCTAGCTGCCTTTGAATACTTTTGATAACAATTTCATTGAATGTGCACATAAAATAATGAAAAAAAAATGGGGAAAAAATTGCAAAAATGTTGATAATTTTAATAAATTTCTAAAACATTTTAAAATCATTGGAACAGTCTATAATTTCAAAAATAAATTTTAAATAAGGACATTTAAACTGTGTTTACTGTGGTATATTTCATAAGGTTTTAACTTGAAAATTTCATTATTTTGAAACATTTAAAATCGAAGATGCAATTATTCTTCTATAAAAAAAATTATTAAAAACAATATTCAATTTTGAAAAAATTGCTATGAGATACTTTAGAGCCTGGATTATTAATACATAAATAGCAAATTATAGGACTCTAGAATTAGTAAGCGATCCAATTAAGTGGGTGATTTGAACGTTTTATTACAACAGAAGATAATGCCATTTCGTCTAAAAATGATATATTGGTTATACATTGTTATTTATACATTTGATTACCTGAACTATTTTCGATAAGTTCTAATTCTAGACAAATGCTATTCAAATATTGATTGCTCAGTGCAAAAATATTACAATGATTTATTTGAAAGAATATTAAAGGCATATGAATGCAATCTTTCATTCATTATTTATTTGGAATATATATATATATACACTGATGGAAAAAAAATTCCAACACTAGGAAGGAGCTGTGCTAGATAAACGAAATTTGGTAGGCGTGTTTATACATCTGAAAGATGACGTCCATTCAAATTTCGAGCTACGCGCGTAAGTGTGGCGCTAGTAGCGACACTATGAACATGCAAATGAGGTTTGCTTTAAATAAGCGCTGTAAGGTTCGTGATCGTTATTTACAGTTGATATTTGACGTAGTGGGTTAATGTTAGTCAAGGATGCCTCTGAGAAGACGAAGAAGCCATTATCAACAGCTCACTGAGTTTGAACGAGGTCGTGTTGTAGGGCTACGAGAAGGTGGGTTTTCTTTCCTCATTGGAGGACGGAGTGGAGATCTGTTGTGTTTTCTGATGAACGCCGGTTCTGCCTTGGTCGCAGTGATAACCGTTTGTTGGTTAGAAGGAGGCCAGGTGAACGCCTGCTAGTTACCTGTCTGCAGTCTAGACACACAGGCCCTACTCCTGGAGTTATGGTTTGGGGAGCAATTTCGTATGACAGCAGGAGCACTCTTGTGGTTATCCCACGCACCCTGACTGCAAATTTGTACGTCAGGCTAGTGATACAACCTGTTGTGCTGCCCATTCATGA
>JAPMOQ010000382.1:124393-192125 GCA_026543055.1 Argiope trifasciata | reverse complement strand
AGAATCACACTTTTGCCTCAGCAATTTTCAGAAAAATCCCAACATTTTCTAAGTGAGAAAGGATTTTAAATATAATGCTCTTCTATCCATTAAAGAAAAGCTGAGACATTCATTTACTTTTAGCCTTTTATATGAATCAATAAGGAGTTTATCTCATTTCATTTCATTTGTTGTGTTAGTGTTTACTGGCTGAGATAACTGAGCAAATTTGAATAATATATAATTATGATAAACCAATTATTATTAAAGATATCACATACTTTGTATTGACTATTTTGCCTGGTGAAATTAGTGTATTTTGTAAGCAACCATCTATGATATTAATCAGAGAAATCTTATTTCTAATTATTTGACTGTATGCCAATATTTAATATAAGTAAGGTCACGTAGCACTATATAAAAAATATTTTTTTTAAATGTGGAAATATCAGATTTACGTACATTTTATCAATAGTAATAAAAAATTCAAACCTATTACCTATAACTGTATGATGTATCTACGATGTTTGATGTTCTGAATGTTTGACAGTAATATGAAATAATTTGAAAATTTTTTTAGTTATTTTGTGCAAACGTGAATGTAAAATGTTTTAACGCATATTATAAAATTAGTATTTTATTATTGCTACATACAGCAATTTACTTCAATTTTTTATTTAAAAACTCACCAAAGACAGCAATATATTTCGATGCATACAAAATTTCACAGAAAGCATCAGGTGAATAGTTAATAAAATGGAAATCATTAATAATAGATATTTTATTCTAATCAGTATGTATTAAAATGGAATATTTATTTTTTTGTGTTCAAATTAATTTATTTATGAAATAAATTTGGGGGATTTCTCCTAAAAATTTTAATGCATTCGATTTTGTTTGTCTGCAAATTATTTCTAAAGTTCTGAAAATTAATATTCCTTTCAATGGTTCAAATTTCAAGTTACAAACTGTTTCAAAATCGCAAAAATGATCTTTTAACTGAAAAGAAGTAAAGTTTTATAGTAAATCAATGAGAGAAAAATGATATTTTAGAAAATGAATTTAACAAATAAGTAAGATCATTTTTTTCTTCTGTTGATAGAGCATTGATAAATGTTGACTTAATTTATTAATATTCATATTTTTGCAGAAATTTTTCGAATATTCAATTTTTTTACATTGACGATATTAAAGAAATGCACATAAGAATTTCTTTTGGTACTTCTGAATAACTACAGTCATTGATCATTTCTAAAATTAAAAGAAATCATAGAAGAATTTTAATGCTGTTGTAAATATATAAAAAATTCTGAAAAATTACTGAAAATAAAAATATTTCACAAATCATGGTTTGTATGATTATACATAAGTATGAAATTCAAATAAATATTTGTTTCAAAAATTAAAAGCACTATAAAAATAAGATCAAAGCAACTTTACATATTGAAAAAAAAAGGAGGGAAAAATATGCAAAGTTCCAAAAATACTACAAATAAGTAAAAAAAAAAATTAAAACCAAATCTTTCACATGAATTACATATAATCATAGATCTATACATGAAAACAAAACAAATTACAGGATAACAATATAGAAACATCACAACTTTGCATATGGAGGCCTGAAGTAACCAACACTTTAATCTTTAATTAATTAAATTAATTTTTTATGGCAAATACACAGTTCAGAAGCTTTTTTTTTTTCTTTCATGAAATACTCATATTCCTTTCTATCTTATACCAAAGAGTATTTTTAAAGGTAAAATTTGAGCATGAAAGACTTTTTACAATACTAGCAGTTTATATCATAGTCACTCTTAAGTAGCATGCAACTGGAGCTAAATGAATTCAGCATAAGTAAGAAAAGCATGAAAGTATTTAAAATTTCACCTTGCAATTTTGGATTTAAAAGAAAAAAAGAAAAAGAAAATCATTATCTTTTTTTAAAGAAATGCACATAATAAAGATTATATTATATAAATTATCAATTAACCTTTAATTTATTGTGTTAATGTAATTGTCATTTCTACTTATAGCTGTAATTTTTAGGCAAACTGGATAATTGACATTTTTCACATATAGTTCATTATAAATTGTTTTACTTGAATATATTTTATAACAACAGTTAAACTTCTTAAAAAGTACCTTATTCAAACAAATAAAAATGTGACAGCTATATTTTGTAAAAATAAAAATTGTTACAAGCAGAAAATTCTAAGCAAATGAATACTTTGTGCAAGAAAAACAAGAAAATTTAAAAATATAATTTGAATTTCAGTAGTAACTTTTCAAAAAAAAAATCAAAATAGCTAATAATATTATATATATATGTATACAGAAAGAAATCTTATTATCTAAATAATTTACAAAAACATATCAATACTATGAAAATAACTCAATGTTTTAAACTGATCTAATTCTTTAAATGTCATTATTTTAACCACTTGACATGCTTTACATGAGTCACATACATCTGCAATTAATTTTTACTGTAAAAAGTAAACCTGTCTGAAGCAAATTGAGAAGTATTATTTCCACTATGGCTGTTTTTAAATACTAATAAAAGGAAATGTTTCAACTTATCATTGTTAATTATTTATCAATCATAAAAATATATATACATTTCTCTTCATGATGGATAATGCTTCATAACGCAAAAAACTTTTAAAGCAAAAGGTTATGACCTTAAATTCTTTTAATACAAAAAAAAAATTAAGGTATTTAAGTTTTTAGAAAAAGTATTTATAGAAATTATAGAACTATTATAATTATACAGTTTTTAAAAAATGCTCTGTACTATCTTTCTTCTTTTTTTTCAACAATTAAACCTAAACATATGAATTGAAACTTACCTCTGATTGATGCAGAAGAAAGGCCAGCATAACTTATTGAAGTTCTATGGTTAATGATTTCCTCTTCATATTTTTCTGCGCTACCAATGATTTCTTCTCTATTCCCATCAGGATAAGTAACTCCTTCTTCTGCATTTGCTTCAAGGTTAGAGCAATTTTCTTCTGCTCTTCTTGCATAGTAAAATATTCTTTCTAAAGCTTCATCTATCCTAGAAATAGCATTGCTTGTTAAATTATACAAATATAAATTAAAGAGCTTTAATCTTTTAACAGCATACATAATTAGCAGCTTTCTGCAGGAAAAGTAATTCATATTTTTGAAAATTAAAAAACAAAACAGGATTTCCATTTGGATTCCACACAGAAAAATATAATGCCTGTAAAATAGAATATATAAATGATGGATATTACGGATATCTAACTGGAAGATGTTACAAAAATATAATATGATTAAATCAAAAATATGAAATTTAAAACTACCCTGAAATTTTTTTTAAAAAAATTAAGAAGTAATATATCATACAAGCAAAAATAAGTATATTTTGTGAAATCTTACAGTAACTAAGTGTATAATTATGATTACATATAATAATTTTATGCGAGCAATTGTAAGAAGCCTAAAATTAAGATCAGTAATATAATATTGAAAGAAATTCGGACAAAATTTTAAAAAGTTTTCTTGTTAAAAACTCTGTTTGTATAAAACAAATCAATCCACATTTCTAAAAACAGTATTTATTCAAAAACATGAGTGTTAATTCATTTACTTTTCAAAAATGTTCTATTTCATACCTAATAATGAATACAGTCTATCGAAATTTTAACTAAGTTTCTACAAAGAACAAAATTTCATTTTATTTTGAAAAAACGTTATCAAGAAATTAAAAAGAAAAAAAAAAACTACATACAACTTCTGAAATTAGAATTAAACTATAACATTTATTCACAGCTAAACAATAAGTATAATACATGAAAAATCATAGTAATTGTGTATTATCACAACCGTCAGTGAAACTGAAAATAACGTTAATATTGCTCCACATTGTCTCTGTAAAAGTTAACAAATTTATTTAGCATAGTTACAATAATAATATCCAAAAGAAAAAATACACACGTATAGACAATCCATTTTCGAGCACTTCAGTTGTAAAAATAAATTATTCAAAAGTATTAATAAATCCTAAATGGATAAACTGAATCTACTTTCTTCTGAGTGTAAAGACAGTAGCAATAAAATTGCCTTACAATTTATTTGTATTTCTTTTATTAAAGATTACACTTTCTTCAAGTTCAATCAATTTTCAGAATCTCAGTACATGGAGTAATATTGCTTCTTATCAATATATTATTAACTGAACAATGAATATGTAGCAATAAAAGATACATTTAAGAGTTTGTAAGTTAAAAGCATTTTATTGTTTAGCTTAAGCCAATATTTATTAAACCAGAAAGATTAATATTAGGAATAATCATATAATTTTATACCAAGACTAACAGATAACACCCAAGACTACTGTTAAAATAGCTTTACAATATTATAGGACATTCAGAATATCAAACAATATTACCAGGATGGAAATACATAAAACAAAATCAGCTTTTGAAATGAATGCATAGTAAGAAAACTCTGACCATAGGATACTATGAATTTAAGTAAGGTATAAATGGCATAGTTATAAAATTACAAAGCAATTATTATTTTATTGATTTCAGATTCACTATAATAAATTTTACTTATTAGTTCGACATCAAAAATAAGAAGAATTTAAGTGATTCCTTGCAAAACATACTTAAAGTGAAATAATTAATTTTAAATTCAGCAAACATTTCTTTTCTATTACATTTTGCATGAAGAATAACCTTTAAATTCTCTTTAGAGTTCATTACTTCAGAGTTATGCCAGAATTATCCAGCTTCTCTATTTTGAAGATCCGAAGCAATGAGTTAAAATGTCACTTATTAGTATCTTTGATCACTATAAAACCAAATAAAACATTTTAAATCATAAATATAAATTAATTTAAATTACAGACAGACTTAAGCTTCCTAAATTTCTACCCCACCCCCCCAAAAAAAAGTCAACTTAACAAACATTTACTTATATATGAAAAATTATTTAGCTCAGTCTTGATAGTATGCTCAACCACAACATCAGACTTGGTATATTTAGATTTGTGATCACATCGCTCAAAGCACTTGCTGACTACAAATCTCCAAATGATGTATCCAAGAGAAATTGATCAGCTAATAATTGCTCAAAGCACTTGCTGATCACAAATCTAAAAATGTTGTACCTAAGAGAAATTGATCAGCTTGTTGATATTTTTGCATCAACAAAACATAATGCAGACAAACTTTCTATAAAATTATATCTTATACATCATAAACAATGCAATTAAATTTGCACCATCTTATTTACATTCAAATTCTAGCATTGTATTTTTTTTTTAAACACATTTAGTAGTCCCCAAAATACTACTATTACCAATATTAATTTGCAACTATTTACAAAGTAAAATTAATAATTATTAAAAAAATCATACACTATTTTTAAATAAAATATTTATAATTTATGTCTCAACAAAAAATTTTAAATTTAAAAACAGTCATTATCATTCAAAAATCTGGAAAGTGAATTTTTTTTTTACTTATTAAGAAAAATAAAAGGACATTCTGCCTTTTTAGAGCAAGATATTGCACAATATCTCCATGATGTTTCATATATTGCAATATAAAGATGTTATACTGTAGAGTATTTTATATTAACAGGGTAAAAGTATTTCTAAAATCGTTTGCTGACAACTTGATGTAGTTATAAAATCAGGAACGAACAATGATTTAATGCTTTTGTATTTGTTATCAAGCATAATGTAAATGTTTACATTTATCACATAATATCAGATTTCTTATGATTCCTTACAAAGCATACAACTTATATATAATTGCAATTATTAATTTGAGGAAAAGTGGCAATTTGAGATAATTATTTAAAAAACCAACAAATAGAGGATGTTTTTTGGAACTTGTTTCTGATAATATCAACTTTTTAAGCAGAAATAATTTTAATACATTTAATAGAAAATACTTTTACAACTTCATTAATGGAAAACAAATCAGAAAATGCTGTATTAATTATAATTCAAATCTAATTTTAAAATAATTATTTTAAATATTTTAATGAACTATTTTATATCAAGATAGTTTCTTTCATAATCTTTTACTGAAAACATTTGGAGGATCCTGTTAAATACTAATATTGTTACAATAACAAAAGTACTTTAAAACTTCTAAAAATAAATAAATTTAGATAAATTAATTTTTCTTTACAAATAAAGAGTAGATTATGTTAAACATTCATTATATTATAATTCAATACTAATAAAATAGCCTTTAAAAAACTTTAAAATCTTAATTTCTAGGTGTAAACACTTTTACAAATAAATTTTGTGAGAAAAATTTTAAATCAATTCCTTAACCATTTGTTTTGCTCATACTGTTATGTACAACCAGTAGTTACATTTTACAGCTAATGAGCTAGATTGGATATTAAAACTATAAGCAAAAAGTTTTGATGAAATCATCAATATCTCAACTCTCCTATGAAGTAACATACAGTTTCTTGTACATAGCTGAAAATTAAATATTTTCTCAAAACAAAACTATTATATAATCGAAAAAGAAAACCATGAAATTAAAAAATGCACTTTTGATAACTGATACAAAGAATACTGAAAGCAAAATTATTAGTCAGTAATTTTAATAAAATATTTTAAAAATTGATAATTTTTTTACTTATATTTGTTTATAAATATTTGAAAAAATGTATTAATTAACATAATTAATAAAATCTCTGAGTATATTTTATATAAACTTAAAACCACTTAATGTTATATAAATTTAAAAACACCTCATCAAACAATAATGAAAACAAAACAAACAAAAATGAAACTTCAATTTAAAATATTTTTTCGAGTCAGAAAAGCATTTTAAATAAGAAAGTAAACTATAATTTCTATAGAAAAGCAAGAAGAAAGGTTATTTTAGATTTTTCGAGAACCATAGTGTAAGATGCTTGTTCTAAGCGATGAGAGCTTTTGACTATTCTGAACGACCAGAGCACATACACTACGATAAAATTAAAAAACGAAATATCTAAAATAACTAGTCAAAAAGAGTAACTATATGTTAAAATATGATCTCTTTCATAAAAAATTAGTTGTCAAACCATTGGCTCTCCATATCTGGAACTTCTACTTTACTGCAGCATGCCCACGACGATCCCATGATTGAGCTGAAGAACTTTGAAATACTCCACAAGGTATTCCGAATATACCGGACTGCAACTTATTGCCAGATTCGCTGAAGCTTATATATATATATAATTTTCCTCCAGAGGGTTTCAGAGAATGGAAAATAAACTTTTAGAAGAAATTAAAGCAAAGTATAATGCGGGTACAGCCAGAACAAAAGAATTGTCAATTTATATTAATAAATCAATAAAAAAAGAAATGAAAAATTTAAAAGAGAAATTTATCATCACAGGGATAGATAAATGGGCAAATAATTTCTGTATAATGTGTAAACATTACTATAAAGAACTGTTAATCAATGAATATAATTCCAATGTGACTTACGATTTAGTTAATACTAGTAAAAAGGAACTGGACAAAAGGATATTAGCTTTAGCTAAAAAAAACTAAAATCAAAACATGCTCTTTAAAGTATCGCTATTTGTTTCCAACTGTACTGTAAAATTTCATAAAAAAAAATAAAATAAACCAATCATATTTTGATTCATAACCTGTAGTACAGGCATTTGGAATTACTACATGGGGAAACACTTCTTTGAATACCTAAAAATTATCCTAAATAAAATTGAAGACGAGGATAGCTTTATTATTAATAATAACAAAAATGTTTTGTAATTTTTAAAAAGTAACAAAATTTATAAAATTAAAACTTATGACTTTGAAAATTTATATACCAACCTGCCCAATAAGAAATTAATAAATGTCAATACTCTTATAAATGACGAATATTTAAATGAAGATATCATTAGTAAAAATAACTGCCTGGCTTTATGCAATTTTAATATTTCCGAAAATTATGTTTTCAATGGTATTAATTTTTATAAACAATTTAAGGGTATTCCAATGAGTATAGCTTTCTCAAGTGCTTTAGCTAATATTTTCCTGCATTATTACGAGAAAAAAAATTAAAAATTACTTAATAAATGGATGGAGATTTATTGATTATTTAATTTTGATTAACTTAGAGAATACCAATATTGTTACTAATTGCTATCCTAAAGAATTAATTCTAACAGAAACAAATAAAAATAATCTTGAAGCTACTTATCTGGATTTGAGAATTGAAATTGCTAATAATAAAACAATAGTTTATATTTATGATAAAAGAGACGAATTTAGCTTCAAAATAATTAAACTCTGTAATTATCACTCTAATCTTAACAAATTTTTAATTTTCAAAAATTTAATTATCTCACAATTTAATAAAATTAAAACAATTTGTAATAATAAAATTTCATTTATAAAAGCAACAAATAGTTTTATTAAAAATTTAAACAATAATGATTTTCCCCCAAACTACTGCATTTTCAATATTTTAGTAAAAAAAGAAATGATGAAATATTAGTAAAACAGATGGCGCTCAAAAACTCCATTTATCCTGTTTTCTCTGTATAATATTTGGAATGGCAGTCGGGGGGAGATTTCTTCTCCTGTTGCTAGTATGTTCTTTCCCTTTTTGTTTTCTTAATTAATTGGGTGGTTCGTTTTAATCTTTGGTAGAATATTTTTATGTAGTTTTATTTATATATTTTTGTTTTATTCGGTGATGTTTTTAATGTTAGTATGTTTTTGTGATTTTTGCTGTTAAAATTGGTATGTCTCTTTTGCCTTTATTTTCGGGGCTTTTCGAGTCACAAGGGGTCAATACTGTTTGACATTGTCGATTCCTCACAGAAAAAATCCTTTATTTTGAATCCGTGCGTCAGGGTGACCCTTGAAATAGTCTTCAAGCCGAATTCTTTTTCTATTTGTTGTATTCCTTTTTTACTTAGCTTATATTGTTAACTAATTTAGATTCATCTGTATTTTAGTTATAGCTGCATTTGTGCTCACTAAATATAATGATTGATTTTTTAAAATTTTAAACTTGTTAGATTCCGAAATCATTTTAAGTTTCAATTCCAATTTTTAGTTTAATTTTTGTTTTGTTTACTTAATTATATTAAGTTAGATTTGTTCCATAAACAGGTTTTATTTCATTTACAATTAATTTTTGTAAACTTTTTGTTGCTTAAATCCGAATTAAATTTTAATTTCAATTTCGACCTAATTAGTTTCGATTTAAACTTGTGGACTCAGAAAATGAGTTTTAATTATTTTAATGCTTTTATGGTTGTATAGATATATATCCTTGATAGAATTGAAAATAATAAGATGACAGGGGAAGAAAAATTGCTTTAAATCCGTTCATAAGCGAAAGGCATTCTTCGACTGCCTGTTTAATCTCTCGGCTAATCCATTTCACTTAGGATGGTCAAGTATATGTATAATACCAAGAATACTGACTGATTCATGGAATAGGTTACTCTGAAATTGTCTTCCTGGATCTATTGCAAGCCTCCCAGGAACGCCAAATCTAGCCATCCAGTTAGAAAAGAATTCAAAAGTAATTGTCTTTGCTTTTAAGTCCTGTAGAGGTATAACTTCTGGAAATCGGGAAAAACGATCCACACATGTTAAACAATAAGTATAGCTTCGAGATGGAGGGAAGGGTCCTACCAAGTCAATGTAAACATGATCAAATCTTCGACGAGCTAAAGGATATGTGGCAGAAGGACTTACCACATGTCACCGTAGTTTGCTTATTTGAAATCCTACATAGGAAGAGACCATTCGACAACGTCCCTCTTGTAGTTAGGCCACACGAAACGTTCTTCAATCAATTTCACAGTAGCTCCTACACCAAGATGAGAGAAGCAATGAAGAGACTCAAAGATTCTCAGCTCAAAATCTGTAAGAACATATGTACGGCATATGTCTTCATAAATGTCAGATTTCAGAAATTTTACTAAAACCTTGACAAAATTCAATTCTAATGATTTATTACAAGAGTTTAAATCAAGGAGCTCCTTATTGATTAATTGAGCCTTAGCAAACTCTTTATAATTAAGGGGGCAATTCATAGGCACGTGTCATGTACCAAACAAATCATTTGTGTTCAATTTTCAAGGGTTCTGCGTATGTCGGGAAGTCGGCCGATAACGTTGAACTAATACATTAACACTGAAGTTAAATATTACACTAGCCGAATGACCATATAAATCTTTTGATTTTCTTAAAAAGAAATAATTATTTTGAATTATTTCCTCCAAATTTTCCTAGTAATGTAATTTTACTTATATTAAATTGTAATTAGTATTTTCAATGTAATTATTGTTTTGCATAAATAATTAATATCGATTTTTAATTAGTTTGATACCATTTTATTCTTTCCTTCCCCATATCTTTTTTGATTGAAAGGATACATTTTGACAAATGGCTATGGTAGTGTTTTGGAAAAATTACATACGTTCTTTTATATATATTATTTAAATGTTATTGAATGTTAAATTTTATGAATATAGTTTCCTTTAAATAAGTTAACATTTTTAAGCTTACCAATAAAATTATTAAATTTTTTTCTTATGTAAATAATTTTATTAATAATGACAGTTTGAAATTTTCAATTTGCTTGGAGGAAAAAACATGAAACTTAAATTTGTATATATTGAATAAATTATGTTTACAATTTCAAATTATGCAATATAAAAGATATCGATTCCATTTTTTAAATCTTTGCAACTTAGGAATTAGTTATTTTATTTTAGTTTGTTAGAATTATTGAAAAACAAGTAAGCAAAATAATTAATATTTATACAATAATTTTTATTTACATATTAGAAAAAATATAAATAAAATACATATGAATAATTATTCAAAAAATATGATCAAACGTATTTTTAAATGTAATCAATCACCTATTTAAAAAAACTCGAAATTCTTTATTATTCTAAACATTTAGAAAGAACGTGAACATAGCATGACAAGAATGTCAAAGTAAATGATGAAATCAATTTTATTCAAAAGAAGCATTCTAAATACCAAACAGTTTTTTATTTCTTATAAAAACATAATGTCAAGCAATATGCTTTGAAAGCAGAACGTTCCTGAAATGATACCAAACACTTTTTTTTTATCACCAATAAAAGCTTAATGTCGAGCATTATGCTTTTAAAGTAGAACGTTTTCTGAAATGCGTTTTAAAATGCTAAAGCTACACTGAATGAATATCATAAAATAAAACAAAAACATACAATACAGTAAATTTAATAAACACGAGTAAGGTTATGATAAATATATACATATAGAAATTAGATACGATATAAAGAGGAGTAGGAAGAAACATTCTAATGTTTTTATAGAATTTTATAATTCAAAATTGATATATTAAAGAAACAGGGAGAAAAAAAGGGAAGCAGCCATGTAGCAATGAAATTAGAAATAAAAAATATGTAATAAATGCTGCTTTGAAAATTGATTTTCAATGAAAATATAAGTTTTTCTTACAACAGAAATCACTGAGGTCCACAACGATATAACATTGCATTATAAAAATCAATTTCAGTTTAAATATAAGAAACAAAAATGATAATTATCAGAAAAAACACAAATGAGAATAAACAGAGTAATAAAACATGAACTCTTTCGTAATAAAATATGATTACTCTGCAATTATTGAATAAAATGAATTACTAAAAGTTAAAGAAATCTTTAAGATTCATAATAAAAAAGTAAAACTTCATGATGCATTTTATTTTAATGCCATCAACAAAAAATCATATATATCATATTTTGAGTAGTTCTTGTTCAATTTGGAAACTTTTATCTCATCACAACATCATTCGGTTCTAATACATTCATCGGATAGCTTTTAATAAAAAGTTTCTAGTCAGATATGCTGCTGCAGTATAAAAATTATTGGAATAAGTTTGTTTGTTTGTTTCCTATAGTTAGTAAATGGGAACATTAAATAAATTCTTCAAAATAATCGCAGCGTATTACCGATTTCGAAGCAGGCTTACAACCTTCTATTCCAATGCTAACAACGCAATTCAGGATTGTTGAAAGGAAATTAAAAAAACATTTTACACGACACTTTAATGTCACATTAAAGTATCCAACATCACAGCAGCATTTCATCTTTTAACATGTATTAAGATGACAGAAAATTACTGAAAGTTAGACCTTCAAATGTATACAAAACATCCGCTTCATTCTTAGCGGAGAACTTTAATGACAGACTCATCTACTAAAGCTTTGCGGATGAAGGTTTAAATGCCACGCGCATAAGTACATGACGTGACTTTTACGTCACATGAATTGACCCCACTGAAGAGGGCATTTCAATCTCTGACACCCTGGATTAAGTATCAGCTACCAAGTTGCGTGAACCCAATAGGTGAAGCACATTTGTTGACAACTGCAAGTTTCGATCAAGATATCGAATTTAACGCGGGGAACATTTCTCATGCGTCGGACCAAAAGCATAAGTTAGAGGTTTATGATCGGGATATATTGAAAACTGGTGACCTTCTAGCAAGTAAGAAAAATGATGAACAGACGCATAAATAACTAATAATTCGCGATCGTATACACTGTTCGCGCGCATTTCTCCATTCCGCCCAATCAACTGATTCCATGTAATCACGTGACGAGAGCTGTTGATGTATTTATTGCTGTTCTGTTTTGTTTTGTGTGTGTTGTAATAAAAGTTTCTTTCTAACATGGCGTGGTTATTTTGAAGAGTAACATATTAGAGATAATTAACAAAATGGATGTGGTGTGAGAAGTAACTAATATGGTCCTTCGATATTTTCTGTTAGGAGTTAACATTTTGGTCCATATGACGTGTTGAGCCGGAGAAATAGGAGCGAATTTTGGAATAGCTAGATTGACTTTCGATGGAATCAAAAGAATTGAGATATGCGATAGAATTTAATATGGTGATATCTTGAAAATATTTTGGAGTATTTAGTTATGGAATTTTGGATAAAGAGATTAAGCTAAGATGCTCATAACTATTGTGATTTAATTGTGGATTATTTGTAGTCATTTTGAATTCGAGATTTTTTATTGAGATTTGTTGTGCAAGAAATAGTTATAGTGTATTGATATTTGTTATGGGAATTTATTTCCTATCATATTAGGATTAGTAATTTCTGTAAGTGTAATTTGTGTGCAATTTGGCATATAGTTGAAAGTAGCGTTGCTGATAAAGTTGGTTTCTGGTTTGGTTTTGGAGCCCTTGCATCGGATTAGAATTAATAATTCCTGTCTGCGTATTTTGTTGTGAAAAGTGTTATCTATATTTGGAAGTATTATGTCAAACAAAGTTTTGGTTTCGATTTTGGAATTCATAGTGTAATTATTATGAAAGGTGTCGTAGTTTCTATTTGATAGTTTTCCTTCCGATTGCATTAGCAGTAAAAAAAAAAAAGATTTAATCTGTGAGAGGCTGTATGTAAAAATTATTTTCACTTATATCAACCATCCCATTGAGTACTAAGTAGAAGAAAGAGGAATTGTGGGTTATTGCTGTACAGTTATGGCTTTCCGTTCCTGATAGGGCGAAAGTAATCTTGAGATACATTTGGCCTAAGTAGTAAATTGCATTTATCTATTAAGAAAGAGATCCACGCAATGACGATTAGAGAATAATTTGAAATTAATTTAAACATGGTTACATCTCGTAACCAGAACGAAAAATAAAATTATACTTATCAGAGGAAGCCCACCTACTTGAAATACACACAACGACAACCAACATCTCAAAAATTCAGTCGATCCATCTATCTGCTACTCCAACATTTATCTTCTTATTTATATGTAAGGCGATATACAAAAATTCATCTTCTTCAATGATATGCTAATAAGATGACTCTTATTAGCATATCGCATTAGACTTTTGCTCTTGTGTGACTGCATCGAATTAGCTGGATTCAAAAAATTTGAAACCGATTGCGGATGCTTCCGATATAAATAGAAAAATGTTGACTTCTTCTCAACAAAGGCCTCTCCTCGGCAATATCTCAGCTACTTTTTTTAACTATTACCCTAATTCATAAATTAAATTAAATGCAGAAATTTAAACTAGCTTTATCGCCGCACTTACAAAATTCAAATTACGTTAAAAAAATCAAATAATTTAGATATGCAGACAATTTTTATACATTGATAATAAATCAGCACATATACAGCATTTATTTTCTTTATAAAAAAACAATTTTCTAATAATCCATATTTGTATATAAATTTGGTCTTAATTCTTAAAAAGAAACATCTTTTGCAAAGCATTCAGATGACGAAATTGGGAAAAATATTTTTAATCTTAACAAATTCTCACAAAAATAATTTCTTAGCTTAAAATACACAATAGGCTTCTAAAGACATTTTTAATACAAAAAAATGCAACTTATAATATTTGCATAAGATTTTAATGTGATATAATATTATTAAAAAAAACAATATACAAATCTAATATTTTACTTCTTCACAATTTTTAAATAGTTTCTCATCAAATTTCTTAAGCTAAAATTTTGTCTGAGCCATAGTAAATATGTCTGCTATATTTAACTTAGTATTTACTTAAAGTAACTTAAATACTTTTAGTTTAACAGATTATTAAAAATGATTTATTACATCTATACGTGCTTAGCACTTTCACAACCGCTGACATCAATGTGGTGTCATAGGCAGGCCAGTCGTTGTATGATGGTGACACTCATGTGATGTCATTAGTAGACAAGTCGTAATTTGCCGATTATATTATTATTACCTTCCAAAATATTGGTGGCCACTGGCAACGTTTCACTGCGCAAACATGCGGTTGTGAAAGTTTTAGTGCGGTTATTTTCTATCGGCGATTTAGAAAACTGAATTTCCAGTTGTGTTGTCATTGAATAGTTTACGAGAGATCTTATCTACGAACACGTTGGCACTTAATAGCAGTTGTCATTCTGAGAGAACATTTTTCAGCCATGTTAGCTCCTTTGATGTTTCACATATGCTAATGAACTCTGCTTTCATCGATGATAATGTCACTTATTTTTGCTTGGCCGTTCGCCACGAGATCGGTGCATTGCTACAGAAAATAATGCGTCCGCCGACTGAGATGCGATCGTTTTGGCATGACGCAAAGTCGGCATCTGAAAACGCTATCAGGGATACTTCGTGATGTTACCAAGGTCTAGTTTGTAGTGTCTGGTAGCGTGTAAATATCTTAGTAGTTTCATCAAGCCGCTCCAGAGGATGGGTGACTCCAGGATTGGACTGAAATTGCGAAAAGATATTTACTGCATAATTACTGTTGGGTCTAGTTCTGGATGCAATAAAGGCTAAGCAACCAACAACACTTCTGTGCGGATATAGCTCTGTTTCTTTAGTTTCTTCATCTATCTTGGGACATTGTAACTTTGAGTAAACACTGCTTTTATAAATCGGAAGTGACGATATTGGGGATAAAAATTTCTTACATCGATTGTAAATTTCATTTATGTATTTTTCCTGAGATAAATAAATTTTATTATTTTCTTCAAAAAAGTGAATTCCTAAAAGAGTTTTCGTTTTTCTTATAATTTTTAAATCAAAACTATTTTGAAGCAATTTTACTGTCATTTTAATTCCCCTTTCAGTTTTTCCTAAAAGAACAATATCGTCTCCGTATAACAAAAGTATAACATTATTCTTTATAAAAATTCCGTTTGCATACTTCAGTTCTTTTGAAACTCAATTTTTCTAAAACGCTGGAAATTTCGGTAAACCACTCTCTACCGGATTGATTAAGTCTATAGAGCGCTCTATCTAGCTTCCAAACGTAATCTGGATTTTCTCTACTTTCACAGCCTGGCGGTTTTTTCATGTATACCGCATAAGATATGAGCATAATTTTGCATAAAGATATGAGCTATCCACATCTATTTGCCAGTGTATCCAGTTTAATAAATTCACAAAAATGGCGAAAAACAATCGTACTAGAGAAAAATTTATGACCGGAGAGAAAGTCTCTTCGTAATTTCCTCCTTTGCGTTGAGAAAAACCTTGGGCAACTAATCGTGCCTTGTAACGGACGGAATTACCTTCATTGTTCTTTTTCAGATCATATACCCATCGGCATAATATTACTTTGACTTTGGGTGGTGCCGGGACTAGATGCTATACTTCTCTTTTTTTTATGTTTTGCATCTCTGCATCCATGGCTGCTTTCCATTCTACGGCATCCTCTGAACCGATGGCTTCCTGAAAAAATCTAGGAATGTTAATTTCGTTGGTTAGTCAGGTTGACGCAACACTTGATTGTGTAGCTTCTAATTCTTCATCAGTTATAACAGGTCCTTGATAAAGTATACTTTATGAAAGATTGAATAATTTAGGATTATATTCTAGGTCATGATCTTCACAATATTTTTTAACATTAACTTTAATAGATTGAAGACGTTTTGTTTGACGAGAAATGTAAATGTCTGTACGATCTCCAGATTTCCTTGGTATTGCTTTTAGAATCCAATTAAATCCTGCTGGTTCCTGAATTTCATCTTCCGTCTCTTCGCTCGCTGTCTGGTATTGTTCTAATCCAGTTTTTACTGAGATTTTGCATAACGAAGTTTTAGAGACTGAAGACGATTCTTTATCTGATGATAAATCTAAGTTACTGCTACTGGATTTGTCATACTCGAGTTCTTCTTGGTTTTCAGAAATTTGGTACCTAACTGGTACTTCGAATTTGGGCACCAGTTCGATTCCACTGCGATCATTGGCCTCCTTATACATTTTATTTCCAAATAATAAGTTTATCGTTTCAATGATCCTGCGTTCTTCGGGTAAATAGATGTGGTACCCTTTCGTTTGTAGAGAGTAACCCTACCACCAAGCCTTGTTTTACTTTCATCTGTTGCTTTGATCGCCTTGTTTGCTTGGGTATTCCAACGAATGCTTCTATTCGAAACGGCCACAAATGGTTAACTGATGGCTTGAAGCCACCATAAATTTCGAATGGAGTCCTGTTAAAGTTCCTACGGACGCTTCAATTCCAGCAGTAAGTAAATGTCAGGAGCGCTTCACCGCAAAAATTCTCAGGTAGACCACTGCTACTTAGTAAAGCTTTGATTCCATCGCAAGCCGTGTAATTAAATCGTTCGGCTACCCCGTTTCTCTTTGGAGTATGAACTTTAGTAAATCCCACCTTGATACCCATGTTTTCCAAATTTTTCAGAAATTTCAATTCTCTAAATTCTCCTCCATTATCTGAACGTATGCAGATGATTTTCTTTCCGGTAAATCTTTCGGCACGAGCCTGATATTTACGAAATGCGTCCGATGCCTCGTCTTTAATTTTGATTAAGAAGCAAGTTACTTTTCGACTAAAATCATCAGTAAAGGTTAACGGTAGCCGCTATGAGTTTATTTAGGAAAAGAGCCGCTAATATTGGTATATATTAACTGCAAGGGCTCTTTAGATCTTATGTCGCCTAAGGGTTCGAAAGATTTCCTTCTACTTTTTGTCAACCGGCATGATGTGCAATCAATCTTTTCGTTTTTTTAAAAATGGGCAAACCCCTTACGGCATTCATAGTCGACATTATATATTTGGCATTAATATGACCATAATTCTGGTGCCATTCAGTAAGGTTTCCAGTTTTTGTTACAGAACGCTTGGCTTCACTTGCTTTTTTTTCCTGATCTTCCGATTTTGAAATGTTGAAAGATATTACCTTTGAAGTTAAAGGCGACTTTGGATATGCTTTATAAAGACCGCTACTCAAAGTCGCTGGGAAGAGTCGTTGGTTTCCGTCGAATACCTGAATCCTTCGTCTCTGCCCGATGAACTTTGCTCCTCCTTGATCCAGGGGCCGCGGTTGCCTGGTGGTAAGGTCTCGGATTCGGAACCGGAGGGTTTCAGGTTCGAGACTCGATTTAAATTAATTAATTAAATTACTGACATCATAAAAACATTTCATTATTTTTTAGACAGAATGACAGTCATCGTAAAAACATTTCAAACAAGATAGATATATTTTTACATCCAGTAAACTTCATAAATAGCAATTATTCAAAAGAGAAATATTAAAGCAATCAATAAAAAAGTAAACTTCATTTAATTTCAAGAAGTGTTTTTTTTTGGTGTTTGTTTTTCTCCTTCAATTAATCAGACAGAGCACAAAGTATATCGCTATGTAACTAAACATTTTGAACCATGTGCCTGTGCATTCCATAACTGAACACCCGCTCTCCAGTTTTTCTTTTCGATTATTAATATTTAGAATATTTACCGCTATATATTTATTTCATCTGCTCTTTTTAACTTCCAATATAAATACAGCTTCGGTGAATTATGATAAATAATTTATCATTATTAAAATTTAAAAAATGAACTATTTTTTTCTTAAAATCATTAAAAGTTTTATTTTGAGATATTTTATAGTTTAAATTATATTTATACTTTTTAATACTTAATTTAATACTAAAATCAATTTATAGTTATAATTAAAGAGCAATATGCATGAACATAACTATTTTTCGTATAAAAAGTAAGTTAACATTATGTATTAAGGGAAAATATATTTTTATTCTTTCCATACAAAAATAAACATCATATTAACTGAAACCAACTTTAAATTGTTAATTTAAGCAATTCTAAATATTTAAACAAATGCATACATATTTATGATTGCTTTTCTTCTAAAAATTAAATTATAATCCACGAATTAGGATAATAAATATTTACTATTGTATAAAAAGTGAAAACATTTATTAAAACTGTTTGTAAATTGTTAAATTAATTTGAAATACATTATTAAAAAAAGATATTAAGCCGGAAACGAACCAGAGTCTCCTAACTGCTAAACTGCATCTGTACCACCAGACAATCAACGCTTCGACAAAGGCGAAATATTATTAGTATATAAACTATGCAGAAATTTTGAGAGCCATTTTTTTGAAATTGACTGATTATTGCTCTTTAATATATGCGTGAGTCAACATTCTAAATGAATACAACCATTGTACTAAATTTCACCCCAAACTAAAATTTAACCTCGTGCGTTTCGCTTGTAGGTTTTAAAGCCTCAACAAATTATCCAAAAAACATTATTCGTAAAATCATTGATTATCCATTTCTAAGGCACACTACATAGGAATTTCATTTTATATCTTTTTATATTGTAAAAGCATGACTTAGTCTATTCTTGCAGCTCCTTTCTACGAAATTTTAGGCAAAATTTGGGATTCGAGGCATTAACAGTACTCTGTATCTACAATTTATACAGAAATACGCGAGATCAATGAAGTAGCTTTTTACTAAGCCTCCTTTCCTTTATTTTTTTAAAAATTAATGAAGATACAATTAACAGTTAAACTATTCATTCCAAAAACAATAAAAATGCTATTAAGAACGAAATAGTTGATATTTCTGATAACTGTTTTTATGAAAGAAAACGTTGAATGAAGAGTATCAAACTATTTACTACAAATATTAAAAAGAAAACCAGGTTTTGAAGAAGAAAACGGTGTGCTATCAGGTAAATAAATATACACATAAGCGAACTTGAATCACACTGAACTTGAATCAAAAAGTGCAGCTGAGAGATTTTCCAGAAAATTCTATATTTGGAATGTTCTAAGTGTATTTGCTCGGATTGCATTGACAAAATGAAGTGAAGGAGAAACCTACGTCTTTCTCTTTATATCTAAATTCCAATTGTTCTCTTCCCATATTGTTTCTACAGTTTTGTATAAAAATATATATTACAATTAAAATATTGGTCTATTTTTTCAATCATTTTGCGAGTTATTTGGTCCTTTTATATTGTTTCTCTGATTTACAATTACATTGCTCCTATTCTTTTGAATTAAAATTTCTTAAAATAATTGTACTAATTAATGTTTGCCCAATTGCAACCCAATTTGAATAATTAATCTTTCAATAAGTTATGGAAAATTCTAAGGATGTTTGCTTTAATTTCAACAAGGAATTTAAGTGAATATGAAACTCACCCAAACTTTCAGCAAACAATTCGAATTCTGGATAATTCATTTCTAGGAAAAAAAAAGGATAAAAAAATAATTCTTCAGTAACAGCAAATATTTTAGAATAATTAATTTTGAGCTTTTATTTGATTCACGAATGTCAAAGATTTAATTCAAGTGAAATAAAACTTAAGTTTTAGTTAAATTGCAAAGAATCATTACTTAGGTTTTCATTTCATATTTTTAAATTAAAATTTGGCACATTAAAAGAACCCATTAAACATATTTTCATAAGCATAACTGTTGAAAGAGCTAATGTTTTATCCTTAAAACACTTTAAACTATCATTGTTTGTGTAAAAGAATGGCATAATAGATATAAACAAAGAGAAATAAATGCAAACAAATTTATTTTAAAACATCGAATACAATACATAGGTTTCAGGTTAATACTTTCATGAAACAAGATAAGCAAAATAATAAATACCAAAAACAAATATAAGCTTTAAAAAAATTATAACATAAAATTACCCGACAAATTTCATAAATAAAGAATAATAACACATCCCTGGAGAAAAACATAGTATAAAAAGCAGCATTTTAATTTCCCCAAACAATCTACTTCGATGAAAATATCACTAAAAATAAATCTACACATGTCAAGCAAATGCTTATGAAAACATAACTAAACTACTTTTTCCAGGCTATATGGCTTTTCTTTTTAATACCTTTTTTAATTGAGCTCTTGTATTGCAATAAATATCAATATAATCTAACCAATTTCACTTAAAATATTAAATATAGACTAAAAAACCGACTTCATAACAAACTGCGAGTACAATATGGCCTTAAGACATCGCTAATGTCCTTGGTTTTTGAACTATATTGAAGATATGTTCCATATAAATAGAAGCACATACGTAACAACTGAAATCGATTTTTATTACCTAAGCATATTTCATTACAAAAAAAATTATTCAAGTAAAAAACCCGGTCGGATTAGTAAATAAGCAAATGTCTTGGAATCCCCCCCCTCCTCCAACTCAAGTTTGGAGAGATCTCAAGATCTTGACATCCTATTTTCAAGATAGCTTCACAATTTCAAAGCGTGTGAAGTTTAGTGTTTCTTTTCGCCAGTTGTTTCCCTGACTTTCAGGTCAACAACCTTCGAAATCCAAATAAAAATATTAAAAATATTTCAAAAAATTTTATACTCTTTTAATGTTTATTTTACATTTGAATTTAAATACCAATTTTCATTGAGTACTGAAAGCTACTCTTGAATGCCCCCTGCATTTAAATGCTGTTATTTACATTAATTCAATGCTATTAATTACTGTTATTTTAATTTATCACATTTTTTAAAATATTTCTCTTAAAAATTGTTTATGCAACATTGAAAATATTTTTTTAAATGGAAAAATTTAGAAGGAATAAAGAAGCCTAAAAAATCTTCATTACTGAGAATCAAAGCAGGAACCATTGGCAATGCAAGTCTCAGGACCTAACTTCCCTTTCTTCGCTTTTATTTTCTATTAAAGCAATTTTTAAAAATCAAGCATAAGAAATAAAATATTTACTTTTTAGGTTTTTTCCAATAAGGAGAATGCATTCAGTAACTAGCATAAAAAATTAACAAAATAGTAAAATTATAAAGCTTTTTTAATAGGACCTAAACTTAAAATTTAAAATGGATGGTAACGAGGAAAACAATCCATCAATTACAAGGAAGTTTGTATCCACTGTTGTAAAAAAAAAAAATTCAAAACATGAAATTCCTAAAAGTAAATTCTCGGAAATTTAAAAGATTATGGGTTTTAAATTGAATAAGTTCGAGTATAAGAATCTTATTAATCAAATGAAACAATGAAATAAATATGCCCCGAAAATATCGAAAAGACTTTTAAGAGTCGGGTTGTCAGAAACTGGAAGAATCCAAGAGAGTTGCCTGCTTTGCCTATTTTATAATTTGGTTAAGCTCTATAAACTCAATCCTATTGGCCTAACCTATAAGACATGATATTATACAATATATTCACAACATTTGCATTACATTTTAAATGCTTTCATTCATGTAAAAATTGCATTTTGTCCTGATCAGGATGAGCTCCTACTGAAGCTTAAGCCATATCTGGTTTTTAAGTACTGATTGAATTTAATTTAGAGCAGAGAACTGGGTAAAGGAGAAAAACAGGTTTGAAATCAACTGATTCAAAAATAATAAAAAGTGTAGTTATAAATCTCTCTACAGAACAACCATACAATCAGTTAGTATAGAAACTAAAAAACAAATTTAAATTTAATGGAAACATTAAAAAGCAATCAATTTTTTTAGAAAATTTTAAATTTAAATTTTCTCTATTGTTAAAAGATATCTTGTCTTAAAATCGTTATGAGACCTGTTGATGTATAAAGTGGCATAATCCCATTATATATATATATCAATAAAATTTTAAAATCGCATAATACAGCAGCTTATTATCAGAAAGTTATTTGGATAAACAATAAACGTTTTAAAACTTTATGAATGTGTGACTTTAAATATTATTTAATATCAGTTTCAGATATTTTAATGATTACTGATAAATAAAATCATGCATTGAGAAAGAATTGTTATAAAAGTATAAGACAAATAAACAATTTATATATATATATATACAAGAAGATATGAAGATAAAATATGCATATAAAGATATAATAAAGGAATGAGCAACATACAGACTACATAATATTTTAAATATCAACAAAAATAGTTCTTTGTTTTTGTTACTTTTGTGAAACTTTTTGACAGAGCATAAATATAAATACAATAAAAAGAAAAATAACAAACAAAAATCTAATCTATATATCAATAAATGCTTCGTAGATGCTAAATTAAAACAAATTGTCTCAACTTGTTGAGGTAAAAAAATCCAATTTAAAATAGAAAATTTTTAAGTTCAACTAGGCATATTAAAATATCACAAAACATATGGCTCGTATTTAAAGCTCCGCTATTAAACTTCATAAACTTATCATATGGGGAAAATATTGACATTCAGTTCTTTAATATTATACAGATAATAACTAGGAAAGTTAAAAAAAATTTCTCCAAAACTTGCATATGTATAAAGTATGCAAACGTTTCCTAAAATATAGCACCAGTAAAACTGAAATCAAAAATTTTTAAAAAGCCGATTAACATCAATATTTGAAGATGCTCAATATTGTAAAATTACTACATGTTCAATTCCAATATCAGTTTTCAAAATATATAGATCGGACACATCGCCTTACTTTATAATTTTGTTTGCATATACACAACTTATGCAAACAATTCAAAAAATTTCAACATTAAAATAATTGGAAAATATAAAGGTTTTATGTAAATAACAAAAACAGTCGATATAAATAAAATTCATATATTTAAGCATTTCCTTTCTCAGGTGTTGAATCTTTGCCTGGATTGTCAGGTTCATTAAGTTATGGAAGAGGAACTTCTTTGAAAGAGAACTCCTCATTATTTTGAAAATTCCTTGGGGAGCTGTAAATAAAATTTGAAAATTTTGAATTTTTAGTAGCTAAATAAATAAAAGATGGTAAAAGAAAAGGTAAATATTTTAAAAAAAATTAACACACTCTGAGAACTTTAAGGAGTTAAAAAAGAGAATAAAAATGTAAAGACATATTCAAAATATATATATATTTTTATTATTCACGAAACTAAGCAGTCACCACATACATTTAAACAAGAAATGTCTTTTTAAAAAGTACTTTCAGCTTTGATGTTATTCATTTAAAATTCTTAGAACTTAATAATTATTTTTGATACTTTAGCCTCAAAATGAAATATTATGCGTTTCCTGATTTGATTACATTATATAGAAGAAAGGTTTATGGCAATATTCGGCTGTATAGAAAAGTATTACACAATATAAAAAAGTTGGTATTTTCTCAAATATTTCCAGGGTTACAATCACAGACAGTTTCTAATCATATTCCAGTTTTTAAAATTTAATTTCTTTTATATCATATAATATACTTAATATGACTTTGTGTACGTGAATCGTTACCAACCAAATCGACACCAGAAGACTGAGCAATTTTTTCACTTTTTAAAAAAATTGCAGATTTCTTCAGAAAAAAAAGTAAAATTCAGTATTGTTGCCGATATTTGACATGTATCCTTGCCGAGAAGTAATATTTTTTGCTCAAATAAGTTATTTGTTAGAAATGGTTATAATGGTGGAAAAAATATTAGCAGATACTGTAAGCAATTGAATCAGTTTCATGAGAAAACGGCAATATCGAATCTATCTGGATTCCTTGTTCTTGTAAAACAGACTGAGGCTCAACCTGAAATGCCACCCTTTCATTCTGAAATGTAAGTTCGAAAGGCGATAGCTTATTCCCACTTTTCATTTCAAAGCACATTTTCCAACGTTTCATGATATTAGCTCATTTCAGATGATGATGTAGTGTGGCTTGACTGCAAATTTGATGGTACCATAGGTTTTTGGTTAAAGGTGTTTTTTTTTCCTCCCGTTCCAAGAATACAAAGCAAACATACGGATTAGGAAGATAATCGCGTTCGCTGAAAACCTGAGAACAAATTCGAGTATTTGTAATTTCAAAGGTTTATTTCTTTCTCCATTTCAAAATCCAGATTTTCGTAATATTAGATCTTTTGGATATGAATAAAAAGAAATGTTTTTACCTTTTGCATTTCTAGAGTACACAGAACATCCGACAACAGCACAATTAGACATTGCATTTTCTTAAAATGTCTGTAAAATTACAATACCTGTTTCTGAAAAAAACATTTTTTAATCTATAAATTTATGAACCAAAGAAAAATTCAAAATTCTTTCCATGACAATCAAGCAAGCTTCTCAGATGAGAATCGTACGAGTAATTTTTAACCTTTTTAATTCGTAATGCGGGGGGGGGGGGTGACTTGCCCCCAGATCATTAATTAAAGATTCGTATTTGTTTTCATTCCTTGAAAATCCCAATTAGCTATAAAAAATATTATCTAAAAGTGACCGGGCTATTTGGAATTACTGTGACCTAATAGTGAAGAACCAGAAACTATTTTAAAAAATAAAAGTAAATAGTGCGGAATTTATAAGCAATAAAATGCCGTCTCATGATATAAAATAATAAGGACAACTCTGAAGCATTGATCGGATATTTTTACCATTTCTTATAAATGAAATATTTTTTTTTTAAATTCAAAACTGGTTGAAATAGTGAAGAATTTCAGTCTTTACCAATGCTAAGGAAAACGAAGGAACACTTGAACGCATAAAGTGTTCGGGAACTTCGTGCTTCGAAGATATCTATATGACCTGAACAAATACAGAAGGATTGAAAATGCAATTTAGAGAAGACTGCATTTATAATCTCCCTGTAAGAAAAAATGTACAACTGTTGAATTAATGAAAAATATTTAAGAAATTTCACCTTGCGGGCTCTTCAGTTGGATGACCCTCTGCACGACTAACCTTATGAGGACCGTTGCTTACCAAATCGTCGAAATTCTTCTTCTCATCTTCTGTACAATCGCAATGAAGCTCCTCTTCTTCTGCATTCCATGCTTGGGAATCTTCGCTGATTGCTATTTATATAAGAATAACAGTTAAAATTAATAAAAATGTCTATGAGATATGTTCTCTAAACCTACAAAGGATAAAGTTAGGACATCGTAAGCAAAAGTAAAAGATATTTTAACTCCACGAGATATCAGGTTTATAAATAAAATATACATATTTTATCGATTTTAAGGAGCTAAGAAACAAAACTTTTATTTCCATGGTACAGTACAGGTGGGAAATGCCCCCCTGGATTTATTTTTCGATTAATCATCCTGTGTGAAAACAAAGAATCATTTTAAAGAAAATTATGAGTACTAAAAGATCTTGTGTTCAAACTTTTCTTATGGGATAGTCTATATATTTAAAATGGAACGAACTTTAAAACTTCTTATGGCAACACAACTTTTTGATATCATGAATAGACTTCTCATGAAAAAAGTACCCGGGAATTACGATCTTGTTAATATACCATGATTACATCGGGGGTATCAGACATTTTCTATTAAGCTGCTGTTTCCATTTGAGGATTCCAAGATTTTTATATTATCCCTAGGTCGGTTATATTATATATATATATATATATATATATATATATATATATATATATATATATAATCAACCATGAAAGCATTAAATATTTAAAATCAATATCCAAAATTCATCAAAATTTAAATTATTTCGGAAACCAACTAGAAAATTTCTTTTGGGAACAAAACAAATTATGTCGAAATCGAAATTAAAATTTAATTCTAAATTAAACTACAAAAAGTAAACAAACCTAAAAGCCAAACAAAATAAAACCTACTTATGAAACAAACCTAAATTAGAATAATTTAGGAAAAGAATCGAAACTAATTACGGAAACGGAGCTAAAAATTGGAAACGTAACAAAAATTAAATCGGATTCTAACAAGATTAAAATTTAAAAAACTGATTAAAACTATTAACTATTTTTGCGCTGATTGTATTTAGTGAGCGCAAATGCAGTTACTACTAAAATACAGATGAATCTAAATAAATTAGTAATATAAGCCAAGTAAAAAGGAATGCAAAAGAATCAAAATTACAACAAATAGAAAACGAATCAGGCTTGAAAAGTCTTGAATATCTTGAAAACGTCTTCAGGCAGGATTCTTTTATTATTTGTTGTAATTTTAAGTCTATTGTATTACTTTTTACTTGGCTTATATTACTAATTTATTTAGATAAATCTGTATTTTAGTAGTAGTATCCAATTTTTAGTTTCGTTTCTTAAATTATTCTAATTTTGGTTTGTTTCATAAATAGGTTTATCATGGTTAAAGTGGTTTTTTTAAAGATAACTTATCTATCGAAATATGGCTGCCCATTGTTTTTTATTAATTGTTATTGAAGTTTTCTTAGGCAGGCCTTTACTGACAACTGAGTTCAAGTTTTTTTTGTTCGTTAATTTAGGAGTTGTTTGTAAAATTTGTAAATTTATTAGTAATTATCTCATGCTGACAAAAACTTCTTTTCCGGCATTGTTAATCTAGGTAACACACACATTGAGCTTTATTATAAGTATAGATTTCAACCCGAATTTCTTTTGAAAATACATATACATGAGAGAGAGAGAGAGAGAGAGAGATTCCATACTGATGATGAAAAGCGTAAAAAGCAAATAGAGAAGGAAGAAAGCGCGGAAAAGCAAAGCAATGTTTTAACTGCTTTTATGGTTTGAAAGAATTCAAATGTAACAGAAGGCTCAATACTAAGCACTGAGGATGAAAAACTTCGCATGCAAATACTGAAGTTGAAACTTTATAAGAAATCAGAAATGATGAATTTTAGATGAAAAAGAAGACTCCGAAGAATGAAGAATGCATTAGAAAAAAATTAGATGACTCTTATAATTCTAAAATAATCGAAAAAATAGGAGTCTCAGATAATTTTTTTTTAAAAAAGCAAGAGTATATGTTTAGGGCAATTCTAAAGGAATAGAAGAGGTAGATGTATCTGATAACTTTCCAAATGAATTTATAACTCTAATAGCAAATGAAGTGAAACAGCATTGAATTAAAGAAGTCATGCATTTTTCATTTATCGTTGATTTTACACCTGATGTGACGCATATTGACATGTTAACATTTATTTGGAGATTCGTCGGTGATAAAGGAAATAAGAGAAAGATTTTTTAGATTCCTTCCCATTGAAAGTTATGAATCTGCTTATCTAGAAAATATTGTTTTAGAAAATTCTAAGAAAATTTTCAATTGAAATAAAACGCTGCAGAGTCAAACATATGACAATGCATCTAACATGTCAGGGAAATATACTGGTTTACAAGCCAGATTTAAAGTGCTCTGTGAAACGGCTACTTACGTTCTCTGTGCTAGCGACATCTTGAATTTAATAGGAAATCGTGCACCAGAAGCTTGCACGACTGCAATAAGTTACTTTGATTTTATTCGGAAAATATTTATATTTTTTTTCTTCGTCTACAAGACGAAGGAATTTTCTTCTAAATAAATATACAAGAGAATGATTTGAAAATCATCAAAATAGTGAGATCAGATGGTCTACCAGAGCTGATTGTTGAAGCGGAATTATAAACAAATTAAAAATACTTAAATTGAAATAAGTAATAATGTAAATGAAAAACCAATATATAACTTAGAAACTAAAACACTTGTACAAAAATCTGAGTACAAAATTGCATTACTGACCTCCATTTGGAACAAACTTTTGAAAGAATAAATTATGTTAGCAAATATCATAACGCTATAAGATATGCAAGAAATTTATTAAAATGCTAATCTCTCCTTAAATCCGTATGGGATTTCATATTGGAAATTAGGAAAAATTTCCAAGAAAAAGAGGGCAATAAGGATCGACCATGGTTCTCCCCACAAAGGGCGATATTTTGTCAAATATTGCATCCTTCGAAGGTCTATCAAGCCTTTTTCAATGAAACCGGGTTTAGAAGGTTAGGTCGTGAAGCACCCTAAAACATGACATATATAATATATCTTGTTTAAACGCTGGTTGCCACTGTTACAGTTGATAAGGGCGTAGAAAGGGTGTGCCCTGTGCCCAATATAATATTTGCCACTCCTGATCGTAATCAACGGCTACGAACTATTAAACAACATTCATACCACAGTATTTGTCGTTAAAAAAAATTTTAATTCCTAACACTTCTGCTCCTGAGAACCGGAAAGAAGAGTATCTTTACTTAGTTGCCTTCTGTTTTCCTCCCCGGTTGCTAAGCCCTTGATAGTTTTATTTCTCTAGGGGAGGTGGAGAAAATTTAAAAAAAGAGCAAGTACGAAAAATAACTCCTTAAAATTCCGAAGGCAGACATAGCAAAATCATAGATAAGTTACAAAGACAAGAAAAGATCCTAATGAGCAAGATCCCTCCCCCCCCTGCCCTTCATAGTTTAGAATTCTCAGTCTGTCACAGAAATGCGCGGAAAAGAATGTTTTTATAAAGTAATTATAATTTTTTGGGGACATTAACAGATAACACTTTTTTGAATTGCAAAGTAAAACAAACAAAAATATCAAGATGGACTACAAACCCCGTTTTTAAAAAGGAATTGCTAGCCTTTATAATCAGTGGCGGTTACAGCATTTTTAAATGTAAATAAAATTAAATATTATATGAAATGTTGTATTTAGTTATTTAAATATTTTTTCACATAATTTGCAATAAATGAATATGAAGGAGACAGATTATTTGGAAATGAATGTCAGCAAAATCCACATGAAACAAATTTTTATGAATGCATTACATTTTTATGAATGAATATACAACATTTTTTAACACAAAATTAATTTTTATGTAAACTACTGCATTAGTTATTTAAATATCTCCTTTAGCATAAGTTGAAATGAAAATCAGCAAAATTCACATGAAAGAAACTTTATGAATGTAACAAAAAATTAAGTTCAACTTTAAGCCATCTATTCAGAATAGAATTAAAAATTAGTTTATAAACGATCTCATCCTCACAATGAAAAAAAAGATACATTTATAATCTATGTTCACCCACGCCTGGATTTAAGCATATATTTGGAAAAGCTATTATGAAATTATAAATAAATATAGATTAATGACACTGATCGTTAAAAATGGTAAACTAGGAGGTTGAAATAGTATTATATAAAGTAAATATATGGATAAACCCTACTGAATTAGCATTGTCCTGTCTTGGTGTTCGGCGAAGGGATGAATGACGGAGGCACGTAGATATATAATATTGGGCACTGTTGTCAGCGTGTAATAACCCTTATTAAAGGAGAACATAAGTCGACACTTCAGGCTTGGCTGGGATAAAATCATCAACGGAAATGTACTCTGACAGCAACATTAACATTTACACACTAATATTGAAAGAAGCATATATATATATACAGAATTCTATCACATAAGCTAATAAAAAAGATGTTATTTTTAAGCAAAATAAATAATTTAAATTTAATTCTCAAACATGTCACAATATTATAATTTTTTGAAAAGTAAACAGATGGATGCATATAAGATTTTAATCCAATTATTCTTACGTTCCAAGTAACGATGGAAATGTCGAGTCGGGGTATAGCTCGATGATATACGTTTCGACCTTTTCTTGATCTGTTTGGCCATTTTTTGTTTCTTTTCACCTAGAAGAAATCAGTAGAATTCTTTATATTTAGTAATTTCCTATGTATATTTTACACTATCCACATTGAACAAATCAGAGTTAAATGTAAGATCAGCGAAGCAAGAAGTAAGACACAAATGAATCAGTCACTTACTTGTCTAGATGGAGACAGCATGAAGAAGAGTGTTTTAACTAAAACTTAAAGATAGCAAATAGATGAAAATGATCCTTGATCCCAGCCAAAGAAACTCACACAAAATCATACGTCATCATGACATCAGAAATAAATACGAGAAAAATAAACAAAAGACTAGGTTGTGAACATTAAGTCATAATGGGTGAATGAATATAGGGATTTATTTAATTGAAATTATCAAATAATAGTTACATTATCATATGAAATTTATGACATTGTTTATACGAAAAATTTGATGCTGAAAAAATTCTGACCCAGTAAAATAAAATGCTTTAGATTTATCATCCAAGTAAAAAAAATCAGCAATTAATTTTGCCTGAAAATTTTAATTCATATAACTGAAAATGTGGATAATTTTTGGCTCTATATCATAAAGTTTATAATCAATTTTTTAAAGTTTATAACTTTAAAAGATTTAAACTTTTAAAATAAATTATGTAATACTTTCAGAAAATGAGTTTAGGGAAGAATAGCAGTAGCAGTAACGAACCATTAATATATTGAAAAGGATTTCGAAGAATTATTTTCTGAAATCGGAAAGAATAACATTTAATTTCAATTTTCTTAACTTACTATAAAAAGAGTGCTGCATTAATTAATACTTTTAATTATCTTAGCCACAAAAAAATGAATTTTTTTTTTTTTGCTATAGACCTAAAGTTTGTTTTGTAATTATGAACCGTTTTTATTGAAAGATATGCTCATCTTAGTTTTAAATGTGCATTTTTTAAATATTTATCTCTGTATTTTCATAATGTGCTCTGTTGTAAAATAAAAGATGTTTTAATTTCAAAAAAAGAAAAGTGTAAATTGCTTTCACTGCACTGAAAAAGTAAGTCAAATTTTATAAGATTAGTAATAATCTCTTACCTTTCTTAAAATTAACAAATCATGTTAATTGGATTGTGTAGATACTTTTATGGAAACATAACATTACTAAAAAATAATCATGTTAATTGGATTGTGTAGATACTTTAATGGAAACATAACATTACTAAAAAAAATAATGTTCCTATCAAAAATCGAAAAAATAAATTTTTAAAAACTTTGATATTTTATCTTGTATTTAAAATGTATTGAGAAACTATATGTGTGTGTGTGTGTGTGCATGAATATGTAATATTTTTAAGTCCAATTTAAACTTAATTAATTTCCTAATTGTTGGCTTAATTTAGCCCATATTAACTTCGTTTGAAAAAGTACTCTAATTTCCTGATCCAATTCCTTTTTTTTTTTATTTAATAAATGCAACAGCAACTCTGTAAAATTGTTCACATCGACAAGAAATTGTCACATCGACATAAAATTGTTCACATCGAGTGAAAGAATAAAAACTTGAATAGCTAAGTGAATTCTTATTAAAAAAATACCTAGATTCCTCTATCTAAATCAGTACATGTAATGAAATCCCTATCAAAATCTCACAGTATATAATCACAAGGATAAATATTTCTATTTGCTTCTTATATTTTTCATTAGTCCCTTCTACTTATATATAAATTATGCCTCCAGGGATGGAGTAAAAGTGAAGTTTAAAAATCACAAATGGATAGAAATAATTTGATTATAAAAACAAGAAAAAAAAAATCTTTACCAAAAAAGCATTTTTTCATATTTTAATTTTAATATTCTATAAATAAATACGAAAAATTTTAAAAATATTAAATTATAATTTCACTCACAATATTATGATAATTGCTTCTAAAATCATGTTTAGATCATAAGAGAGTTATTGGACTGATATTGAGTTAAAAATCGAACTATCATTTTAGCCAAAGAAAAATTTATTTTATCATTTGTCAAGTTATCTTTAACAGTCTGTAAAATTATATTGGAAACTTCCTCCACTCAACAGTCTGAGCATGATTTTTAATATCTTAAATTTCTGATGACTTTCTAACAAAAAAAAAATATTCTATAATCAAATATTCTTGAATTTTATGCACTTATAACAGTATACCTAGATTCCCCTATGCACATTATTGATATAAAAAAATATTAACTGAATAAGTATTGTTCATTTAATATAATATTTCATACAGGTCTACAAAATTTACTTAGTAATAGAGAAAATGTAGAATCTAACTACACAGTTTCTATTCACCAAATTCTATGAAGAATTTACCTATTCCTCAAATGGAGCCCTCAATTCACACTAATTATAAATACGTTTTTTTTTCAAGAAATAAATAAAAAATCAGACTGTATAAAAGAATTTTTTTTTTTTGAAATTTGATACATAAAAGCACAAATATTTATTTGTTTGAAAAGGTACTTTACAAAAAATACTATTACTTTGTTTAATGAAACATAATTGATATTGAAAAAATTTATTCAAGGACAATATAACCTGCAAATAAAAAAATATCAATCATTTATGAGTTTCAAAAATTATGAACCATAATCCTAAAACATTAGAAGATGCTAAAAAAAATCAAAATATTCAGAATAATTAAATATTTTCTAAATTAATACAAATTGTAAATTTCATTCTGAAGTAGTGTTTTGTCAATGAAAGTGCAATGGAACAAATGCTGATCAGTATTTTTGTGAAATACATCATGTTATTAATATCTTTATGAAAAATACCGAAGAAAAATTGTCTTTTCAGCATATTAAAATAGAAATATAAAAATATTAGATATACATTACAAAATAATAACAAGTTTCGTTTTTTAAAAGTACTTTATATATTAAATTTATTTTATATAACACCAAGAATTCGACTACTATTCTCAAAATTAGGAGCTATAATAAGACTAAAATACTGATTTTGAATGTACAAAAACCAGAAGTAATACATTTATAACTAGCTTGTTACAATAATAAATAATTTTAGGCTTAATAAATCAAAAATACAATTTTGAATCTTTACTATTATAAATGAATTTATTTAGTTTTTGCATAAAAAATAACATCTCACTCAGTTGGTTTGGTTGACAAATCTAAACCGTAATTTTTAGCTGGGCCTGAGCTTTTTCAGAATATCACATAAAATACCATTATTATTTGATAAGTTCAGTTAAATAATACCGTATACTTATATTCACACGAAATGTGTTGTTTTTCTGGTATTTTTACGTTTCTGACATCCTGGTGACGTGCGATTTTACTTGAATTTCATTAATTGGGATCAAGGATCATTTTCATCCATTTGCTATCTTTAAGGTCTAGTAGTGGTTTTATTTACTGAGCACATGTATATAGAGCATACAGAATTACTTATGGCGCCATCTATAGGTACATACGTATAATTAAAACATTTCAACACTTCCACTTTAGATTTAAATTATACACACATTGTAGAGTAAACCAGAAATTTGATTAATATACACACAAATTAACAAACGGATGTCCAAATCATTTTTACAAAACACATACAAAGAAAAAAAATTGGTTATAAACATAAAATAATATTACTGATACTTCTATTCACCACAGTTCTAGAATAATCGCATATCAACTTGCATCAATTATAGTTATAATCCCACTGATTGGGCACACAACTCGTGTTTTGCCGGGGCCTCCGAGAACGAGAGAGCAATAAAAGTTTTATGGGCCGGGAACAGGGACAGCTGGCGCCATTAGGGGTTTCAACTAAGCGATGGGCCGTTATCAGCTTTGGTCAGGAGTTGACCATCGTCTCTATCATCCGTTCCTTTGCGATTGAGAAAATTTTTGAGCATTTTCTTTTTTCATTAAAATTCTATGACATCGCCTTTAGATTATTAAAACGAAGTACCGTATTGCACTTGATTATCATGTGAGTAATTAAGACTTAATTTTTTTTAATAGTAATTTTTTTCCAAGCTATAAGTTTTAATGTAAAGTATGCAATAAGCCTAAAATCCTTTCTTTTACCATTAGACATTCTCAGAGTCAAAACAGGAATGGTTTAATGATTAATATAATTTTCAATTTGTGTTTTACTAATGGCAGAATTGGGTCAATTCATAGTCACGTGTCATGTACAAAACAAACCACCTGCGTCGAATTTTCAAGCGTTTTGCGCATGTCGGGAAGTCTTGCGCATGTCGGAAGTTGATCCGATACAATAACACTGAAGTTAAATATCACGCCAGCCGAATGATTATAAAAATCTTTTGAAATTTTTAAAAAAGAAAATAATACACTGATGGAAAAAAATCCCAACACTAGGAAGGAGCTGTGCCAGATAAATGAAATTTGGTAGGCGTGTTTATACATCTGAAAGATGATGTCGATTCGAATTTCGACCTACGCGCGTAAATGTGGCGCTAGTAGCGACATTATGAACATGCAAACGAGGTTTGCATTAAATAAGCGGTGTAAGCTTCGTGATCGTTATTTACAGTTGAGATTTGACGTAGTGGGTTAATGTTAGTCAAGGATGCCTCTGAGAAGATGAAGAAGCCATTATCAACAGCTCACTGAGTTTGAACGAGGTCGTGTTGTAGGGCTACGAGAAGGTGGGTTTTCTTTCTGCGATATTGCTGAAAGACTTGGCAGGAATGTATCCACTGTGCATGAGTATTGGCGGCAGTGGTCCAGGGAAAGTACTGCCTCAAGAAGACCCGGTTAAGGGCAGCCACGTGGTACTACTGAGGGGGAAGACCGTCGTATTCGGCGTATGGCTGTGGCTAATCGTACTACGTCTGCAGCTGAAATTCGAGCTGCAGTTGGCACCAGAGTGACACAACGAACTGTTACAAATCGGTTACTTCAAGGACAGCTCCGAGCCAGACGACCTGTACAGTGCATTCCACTGACTCCAAACAACTGCCGTTTGCGACGTGAGTGGTGTCAAGCTAGAGCTCATTGGAAGACGGAGTGGAGATCTGTTGCGTTTTCTGATGAAAGCCGGTTCTGCCTTGGTCGCAGTGATAACCGTTTGTTGGTTAGAAGGAGGCCAGGTGAACGCCTGCTAGTGACCTGTCTGCAGTCTAGACACACAGGCCCTACTCCTGGAGTTATGGTTTGGGGAGCAATTACGTATGACAGCAGGAGCACTCTCGTGGTTATCCCACGCACCCTGACTGCAAATTTGTACGTCAGTCTAGTGATACAACCTGTTATGCTGCCATTCATGAACAGCATTCAAGGGGGTGTTTTCCAACAAGATAACGCTCGCCCTCATACCGCTGTTGTAACCCAACATGCTCTACAGAGTGTCGACATGTTGCCTTGGTCTGCTAGATCATCAGATCTTTCTCAAATCGAGCACTATGGGACTTCATTGGACGACAACTGCAGCGTCCTCCACAACCAGCATTAACCGTCCCTGCATTGACCGCCCAAGTTCAACGGGCATGGAACTCCATCCCACAAACTGATATCCGACACCTGTACGACATAATGCATGCACGTTTGCATTCAAAATTCTGGCGGTTACACCGGTTACTAATCTACCAACATTTCACATTTGAAATGGCTCAAGCTGTGATCTTAAAACTTTAATCAAATAAATATTTTACCTAGAAAAATGTATTCCTAAAATTTCATTACTCTACAATAATTTTTTCTTGATGTTGGGATTTTTTTTCCCATCAGTGTAGTTTGAATTATTTTTTTCCCAATTTTCGTGGCAATGTAATTTTGCTGCTTATATTAAATTTTAGTATTTTCAGTGTAATTATTCTTTTGTATAATTAATTAATATCGCTTTTTAATTAGTTTTATACCCTTTTATTCTTTTCTTTCAAATATCCTTTTTTTTTTTTTTGGTTCTAAGTATGCATTTTGACAAAAGGCTTTGTCAGCGTTTTTGAAAAATTACACATGTTCTTATATATATATTATTTAAATCTTATTGCATGTTGAATTTTATGAATATAGTTTCTTTTAAATAAGTTAACATTTTTAAGCTTACTAATAAAACCATTAAATTTTTTCTTATGTAAATAATTTTACTAATATTGAGACTTTGAAATTTTCAATTTGCTCAGAGGAAATAACATTAAATTCAAATTTGTATACAGTGAATATATTATGATTACAATTTGAAATAATACAATATAAAAGATATAGATAACATTTTTTAAATCTATACAATTTTTGAATCAGTTATTTCATTTTAATTTGTAGAAATCATTTAACAACAAGCCAGCAAAAAAATTAATATTTACATTATAATTTTTATTTACACATTACAAAAAGTATATATATAACATATATGAATAATTATTTTTGAAAATATGATCAAATGGTTTTTTCAATGTAATCTATCAATAACCTGTTTAAAATAACTCAAAAATTATTTATCATCCTGAACATTTAGAAAGAATATAAACATAGTAAGTATGACAAGAATGCCAACGTAAATGATGAAATCAATTTCATTCAACAGACCAAATTCTAGAGACCAAACAGTTTTTTTATCACCAATAAAAGAATAATGCCGAGTATGTTTTTAAAGCAGAACGTTTCTGAAATGCATCTTAAAATGCTAAAGCTACACTGAATGAATATCATAATAAAACCAAAACATGCAATCCAGTAAACTTAATAAACAGAAGTAAGATCATGATGAATATATATACATATAGAAATTAAATAGGATATAAAGAGGAGTTGCAGGAAACACTTTTATGTTTTTACTGAATTTTATGATTCAAAATTGATATATTAAAGAAATAGGGTGAAAAAAAAGTGAAGCAGCCATGTAGCAATGAAATTGGAAATAAATATATAATAAATGCTTATATGGAAATTGATTTTCAATGAAACTATCAGTATTTTTTAAAACAGAAATCCCTGAGGTCCACAGTGATATAACATGACATTATAACAATTAATTTCAGTTTAAATACAAGAAACAAAAATTTTTATCAGAAAAAAACACTAATGAGAATAAACAGATTACTCTTTTGTTATTAAACATGATTACACTGAATAATATGAATTACTAAAAGATAAAGAAAACTAAGATTTATAATAAAAAAGTAAAACCTATTGATGCATTTTATTTTAATACTATTAACTAAAAATCATATATATCCTATTTTGTGTAGTTCTTGTTCAATTTGAAACTTTTATCTCATCACAACGTCATTCGGTTCTATTACATTCATCGGATAGCTTTTAATAAAAAGTTGCTTGTCAGGTATGCTGTAGCAGTATAAAAATTACTGGAGTAGGTTTTTTTTTTGTTTTGTTTTGTTTCCTATAGTTAATAAATGGGCATACATAGAATAAATTCTTCAAAATGACCGTAGCATATTACCGACTTCGAAGCAGGCTTACAACCTTTTATTCCAGTGCTAACAACGCAATTCAGGATTGTTGAAAGGAAACAAAAAAAAAAAAAAAATTTGCACGGTAATCAATCTTCAATTTCCATTTAAAGTATCCAGCATCACACTAATAATTTATCTTTTAACACATAATAATAACGGGAAAGAAAATTATCTAAAGTTATAACTCCAAATGTAAACAAAAGATCTGCTTTATAATTCTGGCGGATAACGTTAATAACAGACTCTTCTATAAAGCTTTGTTGATGAAGGTTTAAATGACATGCGCATAAGTACATGACAGTGACTTTTACGTCACATGAATTGATCCCAATATTTGGTTTGCTTTGTTTTTTCCTCTCATTCTTTGCGTTCAATTTTTTAAAACTTTTTTCGCCGGAAATACTTCACTGTCTAAAATAATTGTAAAAAAGTCGATATTTTATTAAGTTCAGAAAAAATAAAAATCATCTCAGATAAATATAACCATCATTAAATATTAGAAAGTTAGAGCTGTTATGAAAATATTGCAACTATTTGGAAACTAACCCTTTGGAAATGTTAAGAATGTTTAATTTATCTTTTGATTATTTTTGCTCAATGAAATAAATAATTTGATATTTTTTATTATTCTTTAAAGATAGCAATCCCGTCAGTCTGCTGTGTACCAAGTTGCAAATCGAATTATCCACTTACTGCCGAAAATATAAGAATATTTAAATTCTCCAATGATGCAGGTCAGAAGGAACAACTTTTAAATCCTTACATCCAAGCAATACTGAGAGGCAAAATGTTGACTTATGTTTAAATATATTTGATTTAACAAACGCAAAAGCTTTAAGGAGATGGAATGACTGTACCTACGATGGAACAATTGCATTGAAATAATCAACAAATGTTGGAGCATAATGAATATTAAAAGCCCTCGGAAAGGTCATGAAAAATTAGAAGAAAATTGAAAACCTTTCGAAAAAATTTCTGACGATAGGCTACTCTTTCTGGAAAAATGCATTAAATAGAAGAAAAAAAATTCGGGTCAAAAAATGAAACTGTGGAAATAGACTGCGGGAACTTTTTGTTCTTTCGAACATACAATAAAAAAAAAGAGAGATATAATTATTTATCAGCTGAAAAAAATTCCCAATAATTACGTCTTAACTGGGAAATATCAAACCGATTCTTTGGAAGGCAGATTTGGTCAGTAAAGACAACTGTGTGGTGGCAATGTTAGTGTTTCTGTGGAACAAATCTTACAAGCAGAGAAAAAAATTAAGAATTAATTCCTTGTTTAAAACTACATTTAAAAAAATATAGCTCTTTTCATTTGAAAGAATTTTCGGGGGATTTTTCCGGAAAAAAAAGCACTTTTCAAAATCTCAGAACTTGAAATAAAAGGTGTAGATTTTTATAACTTTACGGATGAAGAAGCGTAAATTCCTTTGTTTGTCTTTCTGGATAAGCAGTTTACAAGCTAAAACCTCATTTGCAATGTAGCGACTGTATAAAATTATTATCTGGAGAAAAAGAATTGATTTTTGGAATGACGAACTCTGTTGTTAAAGAATATTTCTTGATATTGATAGAGGAAAGCTGACATATCCAGATGAAGACATAGTTAAAATTTTTGTAGTAAGTTTCAAATTTTTTAAATTTATTTTAACTGACAATGAAAATTTCCTCCACACAGAGAATATACGATTAACACTAAAAAAATAATATTAAGTAAAATTCCAGATTTCTATATTACAGGCATATGCTGTACATGTCAACGAACAAAAGAAAAGCACCGTCAAAAATTTATATCTGTTTTTATTAATATATTTTTAAATAATTAATCAAAGCTTACAACTAATAATGTAAAGTTAAGTAAAGGCCAAAAAAGAAAACCGGATATCATCAACGCATCTTAATTGTAGTCATGGAAACACAATATTAAAATTAATAAAATAATTTAAATTGTTGAAGGATAAAAAAAGAATTGAGAGGCAAAGTCAAATCACACCTCCTCGTGGTGCTTCTTGGGAAGCTCTGATTTTAAAGAATCAGATGGCTGACGTGGCTCTGGCAATTTTATGTTGAAGTTCAACAATTTTTCTAATTTTTTTATTTTTTAATAGTGTTAATTACCTATTAAAATATTTTAAGGAAAGAAAAAATATCTGAAACAATTTTATAATTATTCTTTAAAATTATTTTTATGCCAAATACCAGAGCTTAAACTCAATTAATATATATTTCAAACATTTTATGTGCTTATTCTGGTCATGCATAACTGAATTTAACAACTGTATATAAAATTATCGACAATTAACGTGTAACAATACTGTTAATTACTCTTAAATTTAAAGCTACTTTGTCCAATTTATTTAAGAAAGAGAGAAAAAAACTAAACGAAAAAGGATGTAAATAATTGGCGCAAGCGAAACGCAACCACCGTTTAGCCGTTTCCCCTTTTCTACTGTTCTAGGCCCATAGAAGATAAAACACTCCTTCTCGGAGGCCCCAGTTTTGCTCGTACCACAGTATTTGTTCAAAAATCTGCTATCATTTTAGCAGTTGGCATTCGTTGCACAGTAATCTTATCACTTCCCGCACAAAGTGATTTTGGATACCAATATGTTTACTCCGTGTATGATACATATTACTTTTGCTTGGGTTGATGGCACCATTGTTATCACAATACACAGTTAGTCCATTAACGTGTGCGATTCCAAAGACAGCCGCAATTTTTCTGAGCCACTTAGCGTCTTAGCCGTTAGATGCTTAAGTAGCCGTTTTCTAAGGGAAAGGCTAAACGTGCCAAAGAAATTTTGGGTATTGTAATTAATTGCCACTGCAGGGAATTTTTTTTTTACAATGATTAGCAGTTTTAACAGCTTATTCTCAATATTTTCTATCAAGATAAGCTTCAGCTAGCATTGATCTTGACCGTTCAACAAGAGTTCTATTATTCCTCTCAGCGACCCTAATTTGTGCAGGTGTATGTGGAATAGACTTTTGATGCTCACTCCCTTTCGATTCTAGACATTTCATCATCTCATTATTTATGTATTCTGTTCCATTATCTAAATGCAATACGTTAATTGACCTTCAATGAAGGAAACTATCGAAAACCACCAATTAAAGCGACATTCATTGGCCTACATTCATTTATATGCGCAATACCCAAAATTTCTTTGGCACGTTTAGCTTTTCCCTTAGAAAACGGCTACTTAAGCATCTTGCCCTTGATACAGGATGTATTACCAGGCAATTTTCCATTAAAAGTAAAGACTTCGACCATATCCTTCAGCTTAGTCATTCCCCCTTTGCTTAAGTGACGTACTCTTTTATTCAATATACCATTTGAAATATTGTGAGTTATCAAGGCCCATTCACTACTTAAATCTAGTGAATATAAATTGTGACCGACAATTGTCCCACTAACAACTAAATGCTTGTATTTATAGACCAAACTCCTCTCTCCAGTAAATGAGCTAATAATTCCGAAAGTTTTATTTAAATACTTAATGGACAATAAATTAGCTGTTAAGTTGGGTACATGCAAGACATTACTAAAAGTTACACGCACTTTGTCTCCATTTCAAGACAAGAGGAATGTAATATTACCAACACCCTTCTGTCACTGAACTCCCAGTTTTAATTATCACATGACTCCACACAAGGAATTCCTTGATGATTATACTAAGGCTAGTATGAAATTAGTTGATAATTTTCTGCCTGTGTTGACTCGTCCACAGGGGGAGACAAAATTTCCAAATCGTTATTAGGACTTTGTTATGAATGGTATGCCCAATTTAAATCGTATGTATTATGTAAAAGCTTTGGCAGCAATGATAAATGATTGATGAGGCATTGAATGGCCTTGATGAGAATCATTGGAGATACTCTATAACTGAAAAAATACTGGATCATATCAAAAATAAAACATGGGAAATTGTAGACCAACCTAAGAATAAACTCATGGTAAACTGTAAATGGGTGTTTAAGATTAAGAAAAACTCCAACAGTGTGATGCGACTGATTTTGGTACCAAACGTTGGAAAGGGGTTTGATTGAAATGGGATTAAGACAAAGTTCCTTTGGTTATAGTGTCTTTATTGAAAAAGATCAAAACATTGATTTAGTTATAGAAACCATTTATGTTGATGATTTGCTAATTTTTAGCAATGCTATAAATATTTAAAATTAGGTTAAAAATGCACTGAAAAAGAGATTTGAAATGAAAGATTTAGGTACAGCAAATTATGGCATAGGAATTAAAATTGAACGTGATAGGAAAAATGGGTTTATTAGCCTGAATCAAACTCAGTATTAAGAGAGTATGCTTTGAAAGAATGCGACTCATGCATGCAGGTACTGCATGCATGAGTCGCATTCTTTCAAAACATTTCTGGACAGTAATAATCCGTTAAATAAATTTTCAAATAGTTAGAAGGATTTGAGAAGAATTCCATTTCAAGCAGCAATCGGAAGTCTCCTTATGCTGCTCAATCAACTTGACTAGATATAAGTTATGCAGTAAATTTAATGTGCCTGTTCTGAAACAATACTAGTAAAGCACACTGGACTGCTTTAAAGCTTATCATATACTTTAGAAGGACCACAGAACCACATTCAGCTATACTAAAGACCATGGTGAAAACGTAATTGGATACTGTAACTCCAATTATGGAGGTGACATAACAGATAGAAGATCTAAAAATGGGCATGCTTTCATGATAGAAGGTGGAGCTGTGTCATATCTAGTAAAAGGCAACGCACTGTTACAACAAACACAACAGAAGCTGAATACATGGCTCCGTCTGCAGCTGCTAAAGACGCTAAGTGGTCAGAAAAATTGTAGCTGTCTTTGGAATCGCACACGTTAATGGACTAACTGTGTATTGTGATAACAATGGTGCCATCAACCCAAGCAAAAGTAATATGTATCAAACACGGAGTAAACATATTGATATCCAACATCACTTTGTGCGGGAAGTGATGTTACTGTGCACGAATGCCAACTGCTATAAGCAGATTTTTGAACAAATACTGTGGCACGAGCAAAACACGAGTTTTTTTCCTGATCAGAGGGATTATAACAATAATTGATGCAAGTTGATATGTGATTACTCTAGAACTGTGGTGAATAGAAGTATCCATTATATTATTTTATGCTTATAACTAAGTTTTTTTTTCTTTGTATGTGTTTCGTAAACATGATTTGGGCATCTGTTTGTTAATTTGTGTGTATATTAATCGAATTTCTGGTTTACTCCAAATTGTATATATAGTTTAAAACTAAATTAGGAGTGTTGAAATGTTAGTTAATGAATAGTCATCTGCGCTGTGGCGTCTACTGAAAGACTGATCATTGTTTGTGCTCATCTCTTCTCACACCATACACACCTACTATACGGGTAAACGAACCCGACGGATTAGTATAAGGATTAACAGTATGTATAGTTTAAAAGTAAAGTGGGAGTGTTGAAATGTTAGTTTTAATTCGGTGAATTCACCAATAGATATCGTCATGAGTAATTCTGTGTGCTAAATTCATATGCTCAGTAAATAAAACCTTCTCCTTCCTGATTCTCCAGCTGAACAGGTATGTGACTGATTCATTTGTGTCTTAATTCTTGCTTCGTTGCTCTTATATTTAACTCTCATTTTTTAAATTTCCTCACCACAATTTTTTAATGCCATAATGAGTGGCTCAAATCTAACAGGTAAGTTTGCTAGAATTATCTCAGAAATTAACTCAACAGGTTTAATGCCTGTAGATTTTAGCTGCTGATATGCTGAAATAGCTGCATGGTAATAATCAGATATATCTGTACAATCTGTATAGCGAGTGTTAACCAATTTCTTTACGATTGAGACCTTTCTTGTGATTCCTTTATCCTCATAAGGTTTTGCTAACACTTTCCAAACTACCTTCCAACTAGATAATTCTCTTAAGTCATTAAAAGATATCCCCTTAAGTCTCCATTACTCCCTCAACAATATAAAATAGTGCCTTAATATCCTTCGCATTATCTTTCTTAATGACTGCTACATAATCCCAAAAGTTCTTTTTAATAAGTGACATTTTCATTGAAAATTTCCAATTCATGTAATTAGACTTACTAGTTTACTGCCTATGACTCAATGAACCTTCTCCCCCAGGCACGCTGAATTCTGTTCTTAACCCAAACCAAGCAAAACAAAGTTCCTTCGATAGCAATTTTAATAATAAATTTTCTATCAAAATTAATTTATTCTTATATGGGAATTTGCTTGATTAATTAAAATACAAGATTAAAGTTTAAAAAAACATCATCAATCATAGTTATATACATTATTCACTTAGGCCTACTGCCATATGGTTTTCGGAGTCTTCCATTTAATACATATTTATCATAATTATTATAACATTACATTCTTATTCTTAAAGCTCACATGTGGGCCCATAAACTGAACAAATCAGAGCTAAATATAAGAGCAGTAAAGCAAGAATTGAGACATAAATAAATCAGTCATATCCCTAATTAGCTGGAAACAGCAGGGAGGAGAAGAGTGTTTTATTTTCTGAGTACACACACACATATATATAGCATACATTATTACTTACAGCGCCATCTATTGGCAGATTTGAATAATTAAATCTACCATTTCAACACTTATAAAAGGCAAAGAGGATTCTTTAACAGGGAAAGAACAATTTATGGTGTTGATACAGTGCTAAAGAAATTGTACAGTCAAATGCATTTGGCAATATAACTCAGAAAAGCTAATATAAATAATTGTGCCAAATAACAGCTAAAGTAGAGAATATACTTTGAAACTGAATGGAAAGATGAAATGCCACTACACAAACTATTAAACTAAGAGCCTTCAAACCAGAGCAAAAATAATAATAATAAATAAATTAAATAAAATTACACAGTAATTTCAATATAAAGGAGGCATATTCCAACAATAAAATCATAACTGTCAAAACTTTGTGAAATTTAAATTCATTGTGTTACAACTGATCCTTACAAATTCATTACACAAAGAAGCAATGTATTCTTGAATATTAACTCTATGCCTTCTCTTAATCAGAACACACTGTATCAACTAACATGGAATAAAGTCAAAGAAATATTAGCTGCACCCTCACTGCAAATCAAGTATAGAAGGATTTGAATTAATAGAGTAATTAATTAATTACATTACCTTTCTTTTGCTTCTTTAGAGGCACTGTAGCATATTCCACTGCATCAAAAACATTTGTAAATATGCAGCATCTGCCCTCTCCTATATTTCTCAGATTCTTAAAGGCTGAAGCTTGGTCATGATAAAGAAGCACACCTTTAATAAATATTTTAAAAAAATGATAAATACTGTGTCAAGTTAACTATTTAAATTTCTTTAACAAAGAAAAAGAATGTGAGGCATTTAAAAAAAAATCAAGTATTTAAAGCAGGAGCATGACTATGTGTCTTTGCATTGCTTTCACCATTCGATTATTTGACTTTTAGAAGGTTAACCACTGCAACTTCTAGATTATATTAAAAAAATTTGAATGCAACTTAAGATTCAAATTTCAGAAGGAAAAGGCATGGGAATTTTTGCTTTTAATGTTAAAATTCAAGTGGTAAACTTTGTTATGAAATATCATCTTTCATAGACACTATTTTCAAATTATATTAAGGATTTTATACCACTGGACAAAACAATATTGTTCCCCTTAAAAATTTGAAAGCTTGGATAACCTATAGATAGATAAATTATAATTGAATAACTATTTTATAAAATTTTGTTTCTATTTACCCACAATGAAAAGGGGATCTAATTGAAAATAAATCTGACAATTCAAACAAAAAAAAAAAAAACTTTTAAAAATGAAAACAAAGTATGAATAATAATCAAAAAACAATACATCAAATATATTCTAAATTAATAAATAGATTTTGAGTAAATCTCTCACAATACATTTCAAAACTATTCCTTACATAAAATTTAAATGGTTTCAGTTGTTCTTATCAATATCTAAAGATGCTAATAATATATATTATCAGATTAAGGCTTTTCAAAAGTTTATTATAAAATTATGAAACAAAATTGAGTAAAATATTCTTACCATATCTCAATAAAAGGTTTTTAGGCAATGCAATGGCATAAATTTTGGGTCTTGCACAATCGCTTGGCACATGACCTATGCAATCATAATAATAAGGTATATATCAAATAAGTTTCATTTTGTACAAATATGAAGCTCAAAATTAAGATTAGTATTAGTAGATAACACAAATATGTATTTCAGGCATAACATAAAACAAGAATTGACAGTCTTAAGCATATAATTATGACATTTATTTTTTCAGATAAAAAAAACCAACATTCTATTTATTGTAATTATATATACAAAATTGACCAGAATAAAAATTGATGTTTTTTATATTGTATTAGTTTTTATTAGTATTCATGTATAATTTGAAGAAGGATAAAGCATATAACATTTGTGTCTGTTTAAGACAGAAAAGGGCAAATTTTAAAATAAAATGTGAAAATAACTTCTTTACTAACTTGCGAATTTTATCAATGAAATTGTTTTTCCAAGAAACATAAGAACTTATTCACTACACAAATATAAATTCTTGGAAATACATCATAGATTTAAAAGTTTAAGTAGGCTTAAAGCATGCAGGTTTCAAACCTATGTTGCAAGATGGCTAAAAGTGCCTTAATTCAAGAGTACTAAACTAATTTGAAATTTACCCCATCAGAAAAAGACTAGACAAGATACCAAAAAGCCCTTTTCTTTGAATAAGGCTGGTTACATTATCGAACTTTAGTAGTTATAAAGAAGTTTCTCAGAATCAGACTATTGCCTTAGCAATTTTCATATCAAAAATAAATTAAAATAAAATAATTTTAAAAAAATAAGTGAGAAAGGACTTCGAATATGATGCTCTTCTACCCATTACAGAAAAGCTGAGACAGTCATTTACTTTTGGCCTTTTATACGAATCAATGAGAATTTTATCTCATTTCATTTCATTTGTTGTGTTAGTGCTTACTGGCTGAGATAACTAAGCAAATTTGAAAAATATATAATTATGATAAACCAATTATTATTAAAGATATTGCATACTTTGGGTTATTTTTATGCTATTTTACTATGGGAAATCAGTGTATTTTGTAGTCAATCATATATGATTTTAATGAAAGAAATCTTATTTCAAATTATTTGACAGTATGCTGATATCTAATATGAGTAAGACATAACACTACATGTACATAACACTACATTAAATATATTTTGAAAAGAATGTGGAAATATCAGATTTACATACATTTTGTTAATAGTAATAAAAAATGCAAGCCTATTATCTCTAACTGCACAATGTATCTACAATGTTTGGTATTATTAATGTTGGGCAGTTACATGAAATAAGACAGTAATGTTTTCAATCATTTAATGTAAATGTGAAGAGATAATGTTAAAATACAAATTATAACATTAGTATTGTATTATTGCTACATGGAATAATTTACTTCAATTTTTGCTTGAAACTCAAAGACAGCAATATATTTCAATGAATACAAAATTTCAAAGAAAGCATCAGATAAATAGTAAATTAAATTGGAAATCATGAATAATAGATATTTTGTTCCATTCAGCATGTCTTAAAACAAAATGTTTATTTTTTTTTAAAAAATTTTACATGAAATAAATTAGAGATTTCACGTAAAAATTTAAATGTTTTCGGTTTTGTTTGTCTACAAATGATTCTTAAATTGCTCTAAAATAATATTCCTTTTAATGCTTGAAATTTCCGATTATAGACTTTTTTAAAATTGCAAAAATATCTGAAAAGAAGTAAAGTTTTTAATTGAAAAGAAGCAAAGTTTTATTTTAAATAAATGAGAGAAAAAGCCATACTAAATAAAATAAATTTAACAAATAAATAAAGAGATCAAATTTTTTTGTTGAAAGAATGTTGACTTAATTTATTAACAAAATAATATTCATATTTTTGTACAAACATTTCAAATATTCCATTTTTTACAGTGATGATATTAAAGAAATATATGGTAGAATTTCTTTTGGTATTCCTAAATAACTGCAATCAATGATCATTTATAAATTTTAAAGAAATCAACAAAGAGTTTTAATGCTGATGTGTGACAAAAAAATTCCTGAAACATTACTCGAAGTCAAAATATTTCACTAATCATGGTTTGTATGATTATACATAACTATGAAATTCAAATAAATATTTGCTTAAGAAATTAGCTGCACTACAAATATATGATCAAAACATTAACTTTACATATTGATTAAAAAGGATGGAAAATTATGCAAAATTAAAAAGAAAGTAAATTTTTAATTAACCAAATTTTACACAAGAATTCCTTGTAATCATAGATTTATACATGAAAACAAAACAAATTACAGCTTAACAATAGAGAAGCATCCCAAATTTACATATGGAAGCCTAAAGTAACCAGCAATTTAATTTTTTAACACAAACATGTAGGAACACTCCCATGTTTTTTTTTTAAATGTTGCAATATACTTGCATTACATACATCCACCTGAAAGCAGAGCATGGTTCTGTAGATCTCTTTTCTTTCAAGTTATATTATATGAAGTTTCTGAAGAAAAAAATAAGAAAGAATCTTCTTATATCTCTATGGTTGTTATATACACACTACTAGAAATTTTTTTTAGCAAATACACACACAAGAAGTTTTGTTATTCTTCCAGGAAATACTCAAAATCCTTTTAATTTGATATCAAAAAAAGAAAATGTAGTATTTTTAAGTATAAAATTTAAGCATGAAAGACTTGTCATAAAATCTCCATAAATGTTTTTTTAATCTTATATTTCTTTTATTATTTCATTAAAATAGATATTAACATCCTACAAAATAAATACTAAGCAGTTTATATCCTAGTCACTCTTAATAAGCATGCAACTGCAGGTAAACGAATTGAACATAAATAACTAAAGTATGAAAGTATTTAAAACTTCATGACTGAAGGTGAAAATATTCTCCTTTTTGTAAAATTGCAGATAGTAAAGATTATGTTAAATAATAATCAATCAACTTTTAATTAATTATGTTATTATACACGTCATTTCTACTTATGCATGCAGTTTTTAAGCAAATTGGATAATTAATTTTTCTTGGACATAGTTTATAATAAATTGTTATACTTGAATTTATTTTACAACAGCACTTAAATTTCTTAGAAAGTACCTTATTCAAACAAATAAAAATGTGAGCTATATTTTGTAAAATAGTTTGATTTGTTATAAGTAGGAGAATCTAAAGAAACAAATACTTTGCGAAAGGAAAACAAGGAAATTAAAAAAAATAATTGGAATTTGAGTTGTAACTTTAAAAAAAATAATCAAAATAGCCAATAATATTTATATATATTGAAGGAAATCTTATAATCTGTATAATTTACAAAAACATATCAATGCTGTGAAAATAACTCAATGTTTTAAACTTATCCAATTATTTATAACTATTTTAATCACTAGTAATGAAATGCTATGCACGAGTTATACACCTCTGCTAATTAATTTGTACTGTAAAAAAACCTATTTAGAGCAAATGGAAAAAATATTATTTTCACTATGGCTATATTTAAATGCTAAAAAAAAGGAAGCGTTTTAACTTATTATTAATTATTATTCATCAATCATAAAAAAATATACACATTTCTTTGTATGGTGAATAATTGCTTCATAAAACATAACTTTTAAAGAAAAGGCTTACACTATTTATTTCTTTTAATTACAAAACTACAGTTTATGTAATTTAGTTCTTTAAATTTTCAGAAAAACCATTTATAGAAATTACAGAGTTATTATAACCGTACAGTTTAAATAAAATATATTGCACTCTCTTTTTTTCCCCTAAAAATTAAACCTTAACATATGAATTGAAACTTACCTCCGATTGATACAAAAGGAAGACTAGCATAACTTGTAAAAATTTCATGGTTAATAATTTCCTCTGTATATATTTCAGGGCTAATGATGGTTACTTTTCTATTCTCATCAGGGTAAATAATTTTTTCTTCTATATTTGCTTCAGAATTAGTATAAATATTGTCTGCATTTATTCCAGTATTAATTCTTCCTTTTGAATTACTAGAACTTTCATTTATCCTAGAAATGGCATTGATTGATAAATTATACAAACATAACTTGCATATCAGTAATTTTGTAACAGAATACATAATTAGCAGCTTTATATCTGGAATGTAATTTAAATTAAAAATGCAAGAATAAAATTGGATTGAAATTTGAATTCCACACAAAAAATATAATGCATGCAAAATATAATTTATAAATTATGGACATTCTAGGATAACTAATTGGAAGAAGTTACACAAATATTAGTATGATTCAAAAAAATTTTGAAGTTTAAAATTATCCTGTAAAAATTTAAAACAATTTTAAGAAGGGATGTATCAAACAAACAAAAATAAGTGAATTTTTGAAATCTTATTGTAACTATGTGTATAATCATGATTACACATCATAATTTTATGTATGCAATTGTTAGAAGTTTAGAACTAAATCCAGATTGATTTTCACTCTCTTCTTATTTATTTTGCTGACTAAATGCAGTTAGTGCCTTTTCTTTAATGTAATGGAATTGTAACCGATTCCCAAAGGAAGAAAATAAAAAAGGTATAATTAAGAATTCTAGGCATTCCCTGCTTACAAATCATTAATATCACAAATATAATAAATGTTAGTAGAGGAAAAGAGCATAATGGCCTTTATAAATTTAAAACATTAAGAAATTTTTAAAAATTTTCCTTAAACAATTTTTTATTTGTATATTACAGAACAATCCATGTATGTAAAAACTGTATTAATTCAAAAACATGAGTACTAAAGCATGTATGTTTTAAAAATATTCTATTCTAAACCTTGTATTGAATACATTCTCTTAAAATTTTAAATGAGTTTCTACAAAGAACAAATTTCATTTTCTTTTGAAAAAATTTATCAAGAAACTTTTTTAAAAAAATGAAAGAAAAAAAAAGGATATAAGATTCAATTTCTGAAATAAGAGTTTAAAGACAACATCGGTCCAAAGCTAAACAATAAATAAAATTTATGAAATATGAAAATTACAGTAACTGTGTATTATCAGTCAAACTGAGAATAACATTAATATAGCTCTCTCATTCCTTCTGAAAAAATTACTAAATTTCATTAGCATAGTTACAATAATAGTACATTCAAATAATATCCAAAAGAAAATATACACATATATAGCCAATACATTTTCAAGCACCTCACTCATAAAATTGTATTCAAAAGTATCAATAAATCATCAGCAAATAAATTGAATCCACTTTCTACAGAATGCCAAGATTTAATATTCGATGACATGACATTCAGTATATCAAATGATATCAAGATACTGCACAATATTACAGCGTAACAGTGATATTTTCTCTTCTCTTATATTGTATATACCAAGATGGAAACACATAAAACAGAATCAGCTTTTGAAATGAAAACTCTGACTATAAGCTACTACAAATTTAAGTAAGGTATAAAAGACATCTTCGTAAAATTAAGAACCAATTATCATTTCAGGTTCACTATAATAAATTTTATTTATGTGCATGTAGTTCAAAATCTAAAAAAAAAAAAGAATTTACAGCGATTCATTGCACAACATACTTAGAATATTATAATTTTAAATTCAGCAAACATTCCTTTTCTATTACATTTTGCATGAAGAATAACTTTTAAATTTACTTTAGAGTTCATTACTGCTGATTTATGCATGAATTATACAAATCAACTATTTTGAATATCCAAAGATACGAGTTAAAATATCACTTATCAGTATGATTGACCACTATGAAACCAAATAAAACTGTTCACATCATAAATCTACAGTAATTTTGAGAAACTAATTTAAATTATATCTAAATGACATAACTAGAAGAAATCGATGAACTAATAATTAATTTTAAATTAAAAAATTCAATATAATTCAAAAATCAGGAAAGTGATAGATTAATTTTACTTATAAAGATGAATAACAGGATTCTCTGCTATTTTAGAGCAGGGTTTTGTACAATATCACTAAGTTATTTCATATATTACAATGTAAAAATGTTATATTAATGAGTATTTTATATAAACAGTGTAAAAGTGTTTCTAAAGTTGTTAACTGACTGCTTGATTGGGTTATAAAACAAGTAATGAACAATGATTTTATGCTTTTAGTTTTTATTATAAAACATAATTCTAATGCTTATATTTATCACATAATATCAAATTTCCTACAATTCACTACATTGTAGACCACTTATGTATAATTGAAATAATTCATGGAAAAGTGGAGAAACATTTGGAGGATCATGTAAAATACTAATATTATTACAATGGAAAAATTACTTTAAAATTACAATTTATTGCTTACTGTTAAAATTACAACTTATTAAAAATGTAATGCTTTAAGATCAAAAACATCTTGGAATCTCATCTTTTTTTTTTTTAAATGCCAAAATACAAACCTTTCATTTAAAAAATCAATTGCTACACATGATTAGAAAATAAAATGAAGCATTACTAATGAAAAAAAGGAAAGCTGCATGTAAAATCAAACGATACATTAATAGTTCAATTATTTTTTATACAAATAATGAGAAGATTGTGTTAAATATTAATTATATTATAACTCAATAATAAAATTACCTTTTAAAAGGTTTAAAACACTTTAATGTCTTCATTTATAACTGTGAAAAGTTTTACAACCAAATTTTACGGGTGAAATTTTATCCCAATTCCTTAACGATTTTTTCTGCACTTATTGTTATGTACATCAAGATGTTACATTTTATAGCTAAAGAGCTAGAAATAAATCTCTTAACAAAACTGTTATATAATCAAAAAAGAAAACCATAAAATAAGGAATGAAATCAATCAAATGCACCTTTGACAACTAATAAAAAGAATGCTCAAAACAAAATAGTAAATTTTAATGAAATATTTCAAAATTAGACGAATTTTTTACATATTTGTTTATAAATATTCGAACAATAATATTAATCATAATTAATAAAATCATTGTATATAAAATTAAAAACGCGTAATGCTATATAAATTTAAAAACACCTATTCATACAATGATGAAAACAAAACAGAACTTCAAACAATTTTCAACCTCAGAAAATTATTTTAATTAAAAATACAAAATATAAGTTCTGTAAAAAAGCAAGAATAAAGGCTATTTTAGATATTTTTGAGAACCACTTTGTAAGAAGCTCGTTCTAAGCGATCAGAGCTTTTAACTATTCCGAACGATCACAACGCATACTCTACAATATGATTAAAAAAGTAAACATCTAAAATAATTAGTCTAATAGAGTAACTATATGTTAAAATACGAAAGAATGCTTTCGAAAAGAATTAGCTTTCATACCTCTTGCTTTCCATATTTGAAATTTCTACTTTACTGAAGAATACCTGCGACGCTTAAGAGATGAAGAATTTCCCAATACTCCACAATTCTCGGAAATGTTCGAATATACCGGCCTGCAGCTTATTGCCAGATTCGCAACAAGTTAGAGGGGAAAAAATTGCTTTAAATCCTTTAGTAAGCGAAATGCACTCTTTAACAGCCTGTTTAATCTCTCGGCTAAACCTTTGCACTGAAAATGGTAAGGTATATGTATAAGCTTAATACCTAGAAGACTGGCAGATTCACGGAATAGGTTACTCTCAAATTGTCTTCCTTGACCCGTTGTAAGCCTCTCAGGAACGCCGAATCTAGCGATCCAGATCGAAAAGAACTCAAAAGCAACTGTCTCTGCTTTTACGTCCTGTAGAGGTATAATTTCTGGAAATCGGGAAAAACGATCCACTCACGTTAAACAATAAGTATAGCTTCGAGATGGAGGGAGAGGTCCCACCAAGTCAGGGTGAACATGTTCAAACCTCCGACGAGCTAAAAAGTTATGTGGCAGAAGCAGTTAGCACATGTGGCTGTAATTTTGCTTATTTGACATCTTACATAGGAACAAGACTCTTGTAGTTTGGCCAAACGAAACGTTCTTCAATCAATTTTGCGGTAACACCCATACCAAGACGAGAGAAGCAATGAAAAGACTAAGATTCTTCGTCAAAACTCTGTAACAACATATGGACGGCCTATTCCTTCATAAATGTCACAGTATTCACTTAAGAAATTTCACTAAAACCTCGAGAAAATTCAATTCTAATGATTTATTACAAGAGTTTAAACCAACGAACTTCTTATCGATAAATGATGACTTAGCAAATTCTTTATATTCACTTGGAGATAGCATTTCAAACTCCGACACCCTGCATAAACTATCAGCTACCACATTTAGTGAATCCTCGCTTTAGTGAAGGAAACCTCACTTCGAAGTTTGGTAAACGATTGCAACGCCACCTTTATTAATGCCATTGTACAGGAACATCTTGTATACAGCCGACCACCCCGCCACCACTGAACGTACCAGTATCGACAGGATTTGTTGTGGCCGACTGATCATTGTACAGGAGCTACACGAAATCCGCGAATTTTCGAAAGGAAACCGAAACTCACCGCCATTTTGAGAGTTATTGATGTTGAAGATTTGCGTTTTATTATTTTGAAATTATTTTTCTTGTAATTGACTTGTTTTGGGGATTTCACCTTTTTTTTTTCCCCTTTCTTCTATGTGTACTGTGTATCTAGTATATTTTTAGAATGCATGCCGGATGTTGAGTGATTCCGGATTAATTGATGCAAAAATCTGACAACAAAGGTAAAAGTTTTCTTAGTTGTAGAAGTCAGAATGAAACACCTCGATTGATATTCAAGTTTCCTTCGGATCAGAGCAGGTATGCTCAATAATTGTTTTGAAATGAAATATGAAAATAAATTTTACGAATTAAAATTGTTATTTAGAGAACATGGGAAATTTACGTTTGTGCTATTGAAGATATATGTTTTTACTCGTATAAAATAATTACTAATAAATAAATTTACTCATATAAAATAATATTTCTAGTTATATTTCAACGATCCTTAAACTTTTTTTTTCAGAACATATTTTAATGAATTTAAAGCTTGAAATATGATGTGATGGCAGAATGTTTCCTATCTTTTATTGTGATTTTGCTAATGTAATAAAGCTCTGAATTTGAATGTTTAATATTTTTCTCTGTGCTTGTATCTATCTTGTATTAGATAATAATATTTTCTAGGTATAAAAAATGATTTTCTGCATTAAAATAGGATATGGCTCTTGAGAATTTACAGAATATCTTGAGGAATGCTAAATTGTGTGGCAAACATATTTCTGGTTATTATTTCACTAGTATTTTAAGATGTAGATTAACAAAATTTGTATGGACTCATGTGGAAGAAGATTTACCTTCTACATTTGTTGACATTCTTTCTGTTCAAGCTTTACATTTGCCTGTAGTCCATCTCCTACAATTTCTGCCCCTACACATCCATGTTCTACAAATCTGGTATTTCCTATAGTAACATAATTTAATACAAGTGAGTACCTGCAAATTATCCCTAAAACAAGAAAAATTAAAAGTTTATCAAATGTTTTAAAACTTTAAAAATACTGTTAGTTGAAAGCAACTTTATCCAACTAATCACATTTTCATGAGATTATTATATCAAAAACTAATATGTAGTTGAATTTAAATAAATATTCATGTGTTTTCCTTGTTCTAAAAATGTGCTAGATCAATTGATCAAAATTTGCTCTAGATGCTCATTGATCAAAATTCACTATTCATAATTAAAGTTACTATGCTGCAGTATCTTTGTTCAGATTAGTTATAATTTTTTTTCCTTTAATACTATATGAATTATATCAGTTTTACTCATAATTTTACAAGAACTTCAGGTTTTTGTCCAAATTAGGTAAGCTGTTTAAAAAGTGAAATCTAGCCATCTGAACGAAACAGAAAGGTTCTGAATTCTTTTGATAGATGAAATGGCAATTAAACAAGGATTAACATACATTGCAGATTTATATGCAGCAGATGATTTTACAAGGAATGGTTTTCAGGAAAAGCTGCTATATGTTACTCAAACCCATGTTTTTAGGGCACATAGAATTGTGAAGAACTGGAAGCAGGTCTAAAAAACATTATGTAGTTTATTTTAAAATGTACATAAGTATCTTACTCTAATTTAAATAATACATTTTTATAAGAATAAAATTAAGTCAAAGTATGTGCCAAATCATAAATGCTACTGTTATCAAATAATAAATTTAATATAAAAATAAATTTATTTAAATTTTAAGTATTGGGTTATTTTTTTACTTCCCTATATAGAAACTAGTTTGGCAAGCATTTGAAACATTCAGACATGTGGATTAAAAGTAGTTTCTATTATAAGTGATGGTTAGGAATTATTTTTTTCGTTAGTACTCTTGTTTCTTTAATTAATTTGTTTGTGACTTGACTTTTATTTTAACTTTCTATCAAACTATATTGTTATTTGAAGAATATATATATATATTGGTATTCTCTCATAGCTTCTTGTTTAAGTGTTATTTCTCTGCTGTGTTAGAATTGTAGGGTGAAGTGAAGCATAGTGTGCCCCCCCCCCCCCGAGTTTCTCGCCAATATGGTTACCCAACGGAACGTTCTTCTATGAAGCCTAATTCTGTTTTGTTTACCACTTTTTACTATAATTGAGTTGTACATGAACTACAACTATTTTATGAAAGATGTAAAATTAAAAATAATAAAGATTAAGGATTTTAATTTTGTTCTTTATTGAAAGTTTTTCTTGCCATTAATTATAAATACAATTCTATTTTTTTATGTCAATTCGTATGGGTGATATTTATTTTCAATTATTTGTGTGCGTTTTGAAAAATCGTAATTTACGAAATCGATTGCGTTCTCGACATCAAAATACAGCTGCAATGAAATTCTTCAAAGTTCTCGTAATTCTTTCGCTGCTGTAACGTTCGTTCCATTAATAATTTGTTATGTAGGCAATTGTGAAAGAATGGATGTCTGGTAAATGTATTTTGAATCTGAAGAATGGATGGTGAGTGAAATATATATATATTTTTAAAAGGATATTTGTTTGTATGTACTGTTCCTGTTATCCACACAGTCCTTATGTTCAATGTGCTAGTGAAGCTACAAAATTCCCGCTCCCATTGGTAGAGAAGCCGTAGGATGTTTTTTTAAGTTAAAAATTTTTGCCCGGTGCCTTCTTCAGATGCCAACGGGCATCGAGTGCTTTACATTTTGTTCTTTACTCAACAGATCAGCGCAGCCGCTTTGAAAAACTTCTACAAAATTGTTGAAATAAACAGTGATAGTGATACCAAAAGTTAAAAAAAAATTAAGCATAAAATCTGTTGCAGATTAAATAAATCTCAAATTAAAATCTAAATTCTAATATTTATCAGTTAAGATCACAATTTTAATGCATAAAGTGGTAACCATAATTGTTTCACAGAAGAGTCTGTTTATTTTGTCCGCTATCTTTGTTGGCGACTTGGCATCCTTGGCGCAGCAAGGGGCACACTATTCTTCACTTTTACCAAATTAAATTTTAACTGTGAAATCCATTTCCAAATAATAGAATGTTGTTCAATAATTTGTAAGTTACTACAGATGCACCCTTCTTTTGGCACAACTCTAGAAGATTCCGCATCTCTTGAAATCAAAGAGAAAGAACTATGTGATAAATTTTGTTAACACTTCAGCAGGAATTGAGCATCAAATATGCTATGCTTCTTTGAAACACATACAAAAATTATACGAGTTAGATTTTTTTGAAGTAAAATTATAATCTCTTTTTAAATCAATTATTTAGAATCAATAATATATCTACTGAAGCATTTATGGATGAACTTACATTACTTATTATATCCTGCAAAAATTTCTAAATTGTCTGATCAAAATGTTCACTTTATATTCAGTTTTATTTTCAAAGAATGGGGATTTATTTATATGCTTAATGGATAGTAAATTTAAAATCACCTTTTAGATGAATTTCTGCTTCTTTGATTCACTAGGAAGTTCAACTTTTATTTAATTGCCATCATATTCATAATAATATATAATACATCAGTGTTTTTTTTTATTTAATAGGAAACAAGTTGTCTAAATTGTTTTCCAATTCTATTTTTTCCCATCTTTCTATTTTTATAGTACTTAAGTCACTTTGTTGCAGCTGCTTTGAATTGACATGATGCATCTAATATACAGAGCAAAGGAATAGAAACAGCAGAATTCCTTTAGAAGATTGACAAATAACAGGACATTGTATTAATCAAGAACATTGTATCAAGGAAAGAAAGAATTATGTGCATTAGGACAGTTTCTATATTTTGCTCTGGAAACAAATAATAGAGTGGATAGCAACATATTTTAGATCAAGAAAAAGCAATAAGAAAACTGTGGAACCATTTAAAAAAGGTTGGATCTTAACTTTAAATGCTTTCATTAGAATTTTGGAATATATATTTACTAAAGTCAAATTTGTCCTTACCAATCAATTTAATCAAGATGTTTTAGAGAATACATTATCTTCTGTTAGATATCATGCAGACTTCCAAGACAATACAGATGCTTAAGAATTCAGTTTTAAAAAATTAGTAATTATTATTCACAGAGTAATAATTGCTAATTCTTTTAAACAGTCAACAACAAAAGCAAAACAAAAAACTGTGGGGATGATGGTGCTTCTACTTTAATTGATCTTACCTCTTTAAACAAGAAAAGATAGTGCAAGTTAAGAAATGTAAATTCTGAAGATTGGATGAAGGAAAAAAATATAACATGGATAATTTGAAAGTAAATACTCTAAATGTAAATTTTATCATACATATCAGGTTTTTGAATAAAAAAAGTTTTTGACTTCTTATGAATTTATCAAATGCTGAAAATTACTAATGAATAATGAAAAAAATTTAGATAATTTGTATTTTAAAGAATGTGACATCTGTAAACCAGAATTGAAATGGCCAACTGAATATTTATTATAATACTTTTCTAATTTACATTATTTTTTTAAAAAATAATTTTAACCTTTTTTTTCCCCCCTCTCTAAGAGATGGTATGAGTCAGAAATTCAAAACTATTTTAAACCAAGTTACTTTGGTGTTTTTTAATAATCACATACTACAAAGAAAAAGCACTGGAGTCCCCCCCCCCTTTTATACAGATGAAATGACATTAAAAAATAAATGATGAAATGACAATCTACTATTCTAAAAAAATGTAAACAAGTTTTACATGTATAGTTGAATTTTAGTTTTTTTTAAATTTAGCAATAATTATGCCAGTTGGCAGTTTTTTTTTTAATTCTTATAAAATTAACATTGTTACTGTATAAGAACCTTTTTCTTAATAGATTTTTAATTTATAAAACTGATAACTCCTGATTTTTAATTGAAATTTCTCTTTCAAATGTTTATGCTATATTTATTAATATTTTTGAGCATTAATATTTTTCACCATGTGGAATGTTTTCAATTATTTTCTTCAATAAAATAAGATATCTGAGTTGTTTGTTATTTATTACATGATCATTCTGTAATACTAAACATGTAATTTTATAGATGTTGTAAATTATTTCTGAAATTAACTTTCACTCTTAAAATGACTTACTTTAAATGAAATTAGAGTAGCCAAACCTGATATATGAGAGATTAAAGCTAGGATAAATACAGAGTAAAATTGATTAGAAGTGATCCAAATTAGAACAAAATATTTTAAAACATAAATTGCAGTTTTATATCTACATATATATTTTATAATTAATAGAGTGAAAATTGATAATCAGTAATAGAATTTAATAAAATAGCAATTCATCTAAAGTAAAATTTTAAATTTGTCCCTTAAGTTATCAAAAGTTAGTATTTACGTTGCATATGAACTTTAAAAAACCATTTCCAGTGGAATTGAATTTTTTTAAATAATTTGATGGAATTTCATTGTGAAGGGTAAATGTAATTTAATTAATCGAAAATATAGTAATAATGCATCTGAATTTCACTAGTACACAACAAGCAGGGATAATTTTTTTTGTTGTTGTATCTGTATAAGGAGGGGAAAAAATTTAAAAAAGAAAAACTGCTCTCGGAAATTGCAAGTTATTATGGGGGAACATTATTATTTGTCTTAGTTAATTGAAGTCATTAACCGGTTTGAAAGAATCACGAGAGTTCTCTCACGATGTGTATGTATGTAGGTTATCCCACGGAACTATTTTGTTTTGCCATCATCTGATTATGTTGTCCTATTGTAGTATGTAAAGGAGAATTGTAGAAAGTTAGATTATTTCCCAGATGATGATAATTTCAGTTCATGCAGCATTTCAAGTCATCTGTCGAGCTTATGAAACGCCAACAAAACTAATATTGAGGCAGAGGACGAATAATCACTGTTCAATAAATACATATCGCTCTCGCTAACGACGCGGTAAGTTGTTTCAGTCACAAAATGCACTTTCTTTTTATAAAGATTTCTAACATCCTTCTAAAGAAAATTATCTAACTTTCTGTTTCTTTCCTTGATGCATTTCCATTTCCTGACCCCCTGTAAACTTTTAACTTTGAATAAATTCTTTTATTTTTAAGAAGTCTTATCATCCCTCGTTTGCATTATTTTGATCTCAGTTTGTCACTAAAACCCCCGTAACGGAAGAGTAACTTTTTTAGGGGAGATTTGGTTAGATTCTGTCTCTGTTTTTGGAGCCAATTCCAAAAAATTCATGTCGATTCTGGTATTGAAAATTCTGATAAGTTTCAATATTTATTATTGGCCACTGTCGATAGCTTCTCCCGCATACAGCCGACCACCCCGCCGCCACTGAACGTAGCAGTATCGACAGAATTTGTTGTGGTCGACTGCTGAACTGTCGATGGCTCTCGGGCGAGAGAATGCTTTCCACTAACTGGCGATAATTATCCTAAAGCAATTGATTGCTTAAAAACAAGATTTGGTCGTAACGATTTACAAGTAGAGGTATATGTTAGGGAAATGTTAAAGTTGGTTTTGAAAAATAGTGATTCAAATTTTTCGTCAAATAATGTATGTGCATTATATTATAGTTTAGAGCAAGTGATTGGTGCCCTTGAAGTCCTAGGTGTTATAACCGACAAAAGTGCGGTTTTACTGCATCCTTTAGTTGAATTTTGTATGCCAGAAGATTTTCTTAGAACGTGGCAGATAAATTCAAATTTTGAACGTGGCATCGATTTAAAAGGTAGACGATAATTTACTAACATTTTTAAAAACGGAACTTCAGTCTGTGGGCTATTCTCCTTTATTCTTTATTTTTTTACACCTCAACAGTGAACTCTGTGTTTAGCACATAATTTTGGGCCTGCTATATGACCATTACAAACTTCATACTTCAAAGATTTTGTATGAGGCAATTGAAGTCTCATCTAGAATTTTATCGTACCTATTGGTGCTCAAAGATGTTTGGCTCGTTGCACACACAGCGTTTTTTTTTTCTTCTGTCAGTATTTTGCCGAGACCACACCCAGAAATCGAATGCTTAGGCTGGTTGCACACACAGCGCTTTTTGCTGATCGTTTATTTCTCCGATGCCGACATAACAGTAGTGTATTGAATTATACGAGGGCTATTTATCCGCCTAGTGTGTAATTCAATACACTACTGTTATGTCGGCATCGGAGAAATAAACTATCAGAAAAAAGCGCTGTGTGTGCAACCAGCCTTACACACACGTTTCTTAGATTCCGACTCGATCGTAAGAGTCAGCATAATTTCATCAACAAATAAATTTACTTTTATCGTGTTATTTAACCCTTATCGTGGCAATATTGCTTTTTTGAAGAAAAGCAAAAAAATGTATATAGGAGACTTCTTTGGGCGCTAAAAAACATAAAAAATAAATTAAAAACTCGTGATATGAAAATTTTGGAAAATGCAAGAATTATACGATTCTATACATAGCGACACGTACAGTGATTATCGCATTTTTAGGAATGTATATTATACTATACTTTGCTATTTTTAGGGAGAGTTGGAATGTTATTTGTAGTTTTTAACATATACCAAAATATTAGTGTAAATAACATGATTTTAAATAACTGTCTTGGTGGAAGTAAAAATGTTTAATAAAATAAATCTTTCTTGAACAAATTTCTTTATAAAATAATCGTAATATAATAATTCAGGGACCCTATTGCATGGGGTGGTACTCCAAAAAAAAGTTTCGATTCATCACATAACAAAGATGAACCTTACATTTTGTACACATCGTACTTGCCTGGCCAGCTTTACAGTACTTGCACTTCTGATATCCGGTTATTTGCGGTCAATGGTTATATTTGTCATACCGGGCATCATCGTATGGTCATTCAGATACCGTTGTTTTTGTTTTGTTTTTAATTTTTTTTTTTTTTTTTTTTGCTTTTTTCGGGATTTGGTCTAAATTTTTTACTGAAACGTTTCTACCTCGTTTCAGAAGGTCGTTGTAGATTTCATACCTAAAATCTGTTAGGTGATCTTGTTTTCTAGTGGTGTTGGTTATTTTGTTCTCTCCGACGTAAAAGCCAAGCGTTGTTGATGCATATATCTAAAAGCTGCGAGAAAATATTCATATACCACCTGTGTGATCTTATTCCCGTGCAATATAATGCAATCAGTATGTCTGCCAAATCGACACCTGCCATGTGACGATTATAATCTTTAACAATCTTGGGACATTTTACATCAACACGAGATTTTGCTTCTTTGTTGAATCGTTTTATATTTTCGAGAGGGTACATAAGAACTCACCAATGTGACCTGTTTATTATCAAGCCACTTGACAGTACTAAGTTTATTTTTATTACGAACAACCTAACAGAAGGCACCTCTTCCTTTCTTTTTCAAAGCCTTTTCAGTTAGTAGTTTAGTAGCAGCATCTTTGAGTCTATTTTGTCTGCTTGTTCCTAAACTAAATATACCATAATTTTCCCTCAACATATGTACCAGCTCCAAGGAAGTAAAATAATTATCAAAATATACCACACTTGCTTTATTTTTAATAGTCTTAGATAAAGCTAAAACTATTTTACTTCCAACACCCATAGTCTCTTCCTCTTCAGTAAATGTAAGGCCTCTAAAAGTGTCATCTCCCACCTAGTGCAAGAAGTCATTAATGATGCCAGATACACCAGCGCAAACTAAATTCTTGAAAACCCATTTACCAGGTTTATTTGGGTTATATTGAAGGCGACTTCCTGCTTTCTTCACTTTGTACGGTATAACCATTTAGTCGATACTAAAAGCATTATCTTCTATTTTTTTGTGGGAACCGAACCCACAACTTCGTGTGTCGCTTTCTACAACCACTATATCAGCGAAGCAGCCAAACATCTGTACAACCTGTCTTTTAAATTGTAATAAAATTGGTTTAGTATACAAGACAGATATACTTATAATTTAAATTTTATAGTAAAATTCAAAAAAATACTGATTCTGTGAAGTTAGCAATGTATATTATTCTATACACCACCAATGAAAGGTAAATTATCGCAACTGCGGTATTGTATAGTATAATATACGTTAGTAAAAAACACCACAAAAACATGCAGATTCTCATAGCGACAACAGCATATATATAAAAATGTGTAAGAACAAACGCTTAGGCATGTGTATTTTATAATAAACATTCATATTTAGGGGTGCAAACATAAAAATAAAATAAAACTTACCTTAGATAAGCCTGAGAGGTGCATCTTGACGATTATCTTTCATAACTGATTTAAAATTATGACAGATAAACTATTATTTTTATTTTTGAAGTATAAATAAACGTCTAGAAATGTCATGTGTTTAATAAAACTAAGTTAAAAATTATTTTATAGTGATCGTATATTTTTATTAAGTCGTATGTATGATATACTATACAAAATAAACATAAATGTTAAACTATGTACTGCTTAAGGGTAATTTGAAATGAATAGAGTGCAAATTCTATCCTTATTATCTTGTCGTCGAATGAAGAGGAAAAGGGGAAAAAATTGATTTATTTCGATTTCTTCAATTAATGGTAAAACGGATTTGGGAGCGTTTTACACGTTATTTAAAGATTTGAGGTAAAAGAAATAGGTTTTAAAATTTTTCAATTATTTCAGAATGAAGAGTTCCTTTGGAGAATTACATGGGCTGCTAATATATTAGCAAAAAAATACAAAAGAGAGGAATTCCATTCAGCCTGCAGAAATGATGGCAATAACATTTGAAATACATTGGAATATTAAATTACATTGTGTAAAATAAATGTTTTACTTAAAATTATTTTCGCTCTTTGTAATTATAAGGTTTTGAAGGTAACTTTGTTTATTGATGTAATTCCATAAAACATAAACATATATGAGCAGAGCGTTAGATGCGAATTATACTAATATTTTATTATATTTTTATGTGTAAAAAATTAATATACATTAGATATATCATTAATATTACCATTCAGTTATGCAAATGGAAAATTGTTTTATTTTAAAAATAAATACTTTTTCATTTTGTCCTTGCAAAGCACAGAAAGTCCCAAAGTTTCATACTTTTTTGTTGATGATACAGCATTTGGGCTGCATAAAAATTCGCTAATGCTGGAACACATTTGACAGTCGGAAATCAAATATTGAACCATCGATTTATCAAGAAAAAAGATACATAGAATGAGCTTTTGATATTCTCGGCAATAAATGAAAATATTCAATTGTTCTTTTAATGTTCTAGTATAATTTACGCATGATATTAAAGCCTGTATTTTCATAACTATCTTAGAAATAGAGATGGATAGATGATTGAGGATACGGTGTCAATTATAGGATCTGAAGATATTCAAGGAGAGCATATTACAAGAGAACATTTCAAAGCAAATAATATAAGGAACATTCTACGTAGATATTTTATTTCAAATGCAGGCATGGTTTCTGGCATACATCTACAGCATGAAAATAATCTTAACGTCATATTAGAGACAGATAACTGTAAAAAAAAAAATCATTTTTCTTATTTGAAACCAGCATTGCTATAAAAAAAATTTTTTTCTTCGTATTATTATTATTTACTTGTAAAATATTTTTGATTTATTAGAAATAAGTTAAAAGCATAATAAAACTTTTTGAAAAATGTAGTATTTTGATTAAATTTCCAATAATGTTTATATTTTGACAAAAAAAAAAAAAAACTTTTTTTTTTAAAAACAGTCGGTTCAGAAATAAAAAAAGAACCGATAGTTAAATCCAAAAACAATAGGGCAATGTAAATAAAATTCTTTGGAACTAGAGAGTATTACTACTGTCTTTTCTTGACTCTCAAAATTAGATATTTTACGATTCCATCTTTTTCAATTCCTACTATTAGTTTACACTCTCCCTATATTTATTTATTTATATATCTTGTTCAAATTTTCAATCGTTAATAAAATACTTTTTATTCATTCACTGAAGTTCAAATACATTTTTTTAAAACTTGTAGCGGATGACGATGTTAATACAGTTTTTTTTTCTTTCAAATATTGGTTTATTCATTGTATTTAATTAATTTTTTATATTTTAAATATAGTTTTAGATTTGAAATCAACAGTAGCAGTAGCTCAATCGGTAAAATACAGGTATTTCAATATTTTTCACGTGAAGGTGAAGAATGCGAGTTCAATTCTTAATAATTATAATTCTTGATAATTTTTTAATAAAAAATAACTAAAATAAAAAATTTCTTTGTTGACCTAAGTAGGAATTGAGTTATTTTTTTTATATTACTTGTTTCTTGTAAGTACATATGAGAAAGTGTGGATTTTTTTTTCCAATAAATCAAAGTCGTGACGAATTTCTGTTCAAATTTTATGCCAATCTCAGAAATTCTGTCTTTAATAATCCATAAACAGGCCTTTCTTGATTTAAAGCAATTAAAATTTTAATACTGATATTTAACTCACTCAACTTTATAATAAATGAAAACTGATTGATGCTGAAATAAAAATTGTTTGGTGCAGGAAGGTTAACTCACTGTGAATAAGCAACTCTAGACATTACAAAAACACCGGGTGTGTAATCTTGCATCTGATTATCCGAAAGCGCTAGTGACAGCGGGCGTCTGCAAAGAGTCTATATAAGGCGGATTGGCCGAATCTTTATTTGTCCGCCTAGTGTGTAAGCTCTAGTATAATTCAATACACTACTGCTGTTATGTCGGCACGGGTGAAGTAAGCGATCAGAAAAAAGCGCTGTATGTGCAACCAGCCTTAGGCTAAGATCTCGCCAGGCAAACGGGGTAAGGGTTATTTTGAACTTTTAGTGTGTGTCATGCAATATAGATACTTATATAAAACTAAATTATAAATCCTATAGTCGTTTTCGGAAATTTTTTGCTTGCATTGCCCACCTACTTTCCTGATTTTATTCTATACAGTAAAAGCTCCTTATTCGCGGTTCCTTTATTCGCGTTTTCACTATTCGCGGATTAAAAAAATGCGACCCAATTCCTATATTCGCGGATCTAATAAGTTCATAACTAATAATAAAAGGATTCCAATAGGTATCCTATCCAATATCCTTTGTCAATGCCGTCAAATGGACTAATAAAAAAAGTAAAATAGATCTTATTACAACTTTGTCTAAAGTGTGTTGTTCAATGCAAACCGCAAACACAGCCGAAATCGCGAATGGAATAGGACGAGATGGGTTCGAACAGCTATCAAGTGACATTCAGGAATTGCTGGAATCGCTTGACTGAAACCGACTAGGAGGAAATGTTAAATTCACAGCCCATTGAAGAAGAGGCTTCAACAAACATTTAATTTGAAAAATCTTAGTGAAGGTTTAAGAATGGCCAATGAGCTTTGCGATTTCTTTGTGAACATTGATCCGTCTATGGAAAGAAAACTTATTTTTAAGAGGCCAATTGCTAATGCGACTGCTGCATATCAGTCTGAATGGAAGGAGCTTTTAAAAACTGCCAAGCAAGAGAAAATGACAAAATTCTTCAAACCATTGCCTGAGCCTTAAGATAATGAATCAAAATGTTCAAAAACTTCAATTAAATTGATTTTTTTATATTATTGTGTTTTTTTAAAATTTTGTCACCTCGGAACGTTTCCCCTATAATACCATATTAATTACCATTCCGAATTCATGGTTTCTGTATTCACGGCATATTTATGGAACATATACCCCGCGAATAAAGAGCTTTTACTGTATCTTAAACTTATTCTCTTGTTTCAGCCTCCATCAACTCCCATAAATTTTATCTCAATTAATCATATTGAAAAATATAAGGGAATTCAAGGGTGCAAATTAAAACACCCTCTATTCATTTCGGGTATGTTATTGCTTATTTTTAAATAATTCTATTAATCACTGTTTTTCTTCAATTTTAATATATTTAGAATATCTTGATAAGTTGAATTTACACCTTAATAACTTCTTTCGTAAATATTTTATCAATATAACTCCTTCATCGCATTTATTAATTTGAGATTGCAATCAAGTGAATTCGAACTCGGTTCATTTATTTTATTAGGTGATTTTAATGAATTTTTGAACTTTCATGTTATAAGTAACCCTTATTAAAGATTTTCCTCGTCCCCTTTTTTGACTTTCAAGATGAATATTAACATAGACGCACAATAGAAACAGTTATAACAAGCTCTTCTAACTTCTTTGTAAACATAAGATCAACCAATGTCCACTTCCACGACTTCCGATAACAAGGCCAGAATACATACGTCACAGAAATTGATGACGTCGTTCCGAGAGGTTACAGGATGTGGGAGTAATTTTGGGGGCCGAGGGAAGAATTTCACCCTCTTCAAGTTTCACTGATAAGAAACGAACTCTTCCCCACCCACGCCATTTTTTAGCCAGTGGTCCTTCTGTGTTTGCGTAAACAAGAAGCGCTTTTTCTAATTTGCAAGAAAAATTGGATATACTGAAAATCATTTGCATTTGGATTTACAAAATATCAGGAATAGAAATGCCTCTGATCTGTTGTGTTCCAAACTGTAAAGGAAATTACAGGAATGGCCCAAGAGTAAGTGTTTTTGCCTTTCCTAAAAATGAAGAGCTTAAAAAGAAATGGTTAAATGCAATACATCGTGAAGGATTTTATCCATCTCCGCATAGCAGGGTAAGCTCATTTAGTTTTTTTAAAGTAATGTCAAATATTTCTAAATGAAGAGTCATTTATTTTCGCTTTAGAAACTTAACAGTTCAGTAATATATATTATTCGT
>JAPMOQ010000382.1:49096-100376 GCA_026543055.1 Argiope trifasciata | reverse complement strand
ATGTGTATAAATTGGAAATTTGGTCTGAAGTCAATGCATGTTTGAATCATAAAATGAAAAGCTCTTCTAAAATAGGAAAGGAAACTTGATGAATTTAGTAGTGATAAATATATAGTTAAATAAGAAAGTTCTACTAATGTTTCAAAGTTTTGTTTGATGTTTTTTAAAGTGTGAATAGAATGGAATAATATTTTGTAAAATATTGCTTTCCGGGATTTGACGTGCAGCAAATAGTACTAAAACCATATTTCTATAGAATTGTCTTGAAATTTATCAATAATATTTTTCACTTATTAGTTTTTTGCAAAATAAATAGTTTTTAATCTAGGGGAGATACACCTACTGGGAAACCTGCCCTGCACTTAATGCAAAAAAGGTAATGCATACCAGGCGCCGTACCTCCATGGTGATGTGGAAAGCGGTTGCAATTTAATTACTAATGAGTTCGACAATATATGTGTATTAATTTGCATTGTATGGATGTTAAAGAAACGATATGAACAAGAGAAAATAATTCCATCTGCCTATCTGGCGCGCAGAGACTCAACGTTGGGAGAATGAAGTGTCACCGCTCGTTGTGACGTCACGAAACACCGCAGGGGCCTTGTTATCGGAGGTCGTGACAATGGGCGTTCAGCAACTTGGCTCGTTGGTAGCAAAGTACTGAACAAGACCTTTAAAAGTATATTCTTAGCAACCGTAGATTTATTAGAAAAAATATATTTGAAAAAAAAAAAAAAAAGGCTTAACTAATTTTATTTTCAGAGTTTTTCATAGAAACTTCGATGATTTTAACGTTTACCCGTTTTACAAGATAGACTATTGTACTTAAAGTTATTAAATTTAACCCAAATATATTTGGAAGGAGAAATGTGAGCGTAAGAATTTTTTCTTTGATCATTGGTCTTTATGTTGTGTGTCGGTTCTGTTAAAATATATGTATAAATTTTAGACAGCATATATATTTTATAGTCAAGATCTTCAGTTTATATTCATGTATGAAAAGATCAAATTTTCGTATAGCCCTGAATATTATATTTTTAAGTATGAGATCTTGTATATTTTTATAATTATATAAGTTTTTTACGTTCTTTATTCTATGTGCAAATGAGTTTTTTATTTTATAAACGGAAATTCAAAAGCTCTGGATCGATTTAATTTCAAATAAAAAGAAATATATCAGCAGTTAAATTCTGTTATTAATTACCTAAAATGTACATTTCAATGACCCAGTTATTTTAAAATAATTAGAATCCTATAGCAGTAATAGTTAAGCTCAGGTGTTGATTTTCATAACAGACTTTCATTATTTTAAATCTCTTTTTAGTTTAATGATTTTCATTTTAGAAAATATTTGTTATACTTTACTGCGAATGAAGGATTCAGAGAGCTAATTTAATTTACAAACTTTCTTGATATATCTAGGCATATATTTTAAGCTTGCTGCCTTTGACGATAAGTTGATTCGCCGAAATCAATGGCTGATGAAAATTTTAATTGTTTTCTGAACACCTAGAAATTATTTTCATGGGACTCTGGTATTATTTAGTGCCAAATCATAATACTAGAGAATCCAGATATCACTAATACCATTAAACAGAGCATTGGGATTTTTCTGTATGGGTCATAAACATCTAATAATCATAAATTGATTTTGACAACATGAAGCCACAGGTGCTAAATTATTTTGAAGCCCCCTTCTAGGTAAATTCTATTTATAGCAATTCTTACATTACATGTATACATCAAATACATGGAAAAACCTGCACCTTTTCTTTATAAGAAAAATTGTAATCATAAAAAGAATCAATTGACTTTTCTACTCAATAATTATTTGGAGAAAATGTTCTTATTTGCATTTCTTCAAAACTTTAATTTAAGTTCATAAGCCAAATAAGAACTCCGGACATGGGTGTACACCTTTGTCTAGCGGTTATGTTACCCGGCTCTGGAACTAATGGACCCGAGTCGGAATCTAAGAATGCACGAAAGTATGATATAAATTATGAAAAAATGCATTATGATCTAAAATAATATAGCGAAACGGAAATATGTCACAAATTGCACTGATATCCTAAATTCAGTTTATTCACATATTTGCTGATATAGAAAGTAAAATTAGGTTTATATTTTTGGATGGTGATAAAAATTATGATACTAAATAATAACAGGTAATTATACTTTTCTAGGAAGTACAAAAATATATTAAGTGATATTAAAAAGATAAAGGGCAATAAAAGGAACAGATGCCAAAAAAAAAATGATAATGAAAATAAAATTTCTACAAAAAACAGAAACAAGCATTGAAAGTCATAAAAATACAAATAATACAAATATACAAATAACAAAAAATACATTTCTTATTCTCACTGAATAATAGTAAAAGGTCATTTAAATGCGGTTGACTCATTGTATTTCTTAAATAGTTCTTGACGCGTTTTTAAACGGGAAATGCTCTCTCATAGCTTGCATTTGTGGAGGGGGGGGGTGCCACTTCAGATGTCGTCCTCGTCATCTGACCGTGGTTCAAAATTACGAGGTCCGTCCCAAAATAGCCCTCGTGTTGCTTTAAACGGGACGTTAATATAACTAAACTAAACATAGCTTGCATTGCAAATTGCCATGGTGAGGAAAATGCTTAAAATAATTCCCACGTTAGGAAATGTTGATTGTAAGTCACACACAATCAATTTATACATATCACATATATATTATTCGATATCATTGCCATATTTTGTCATTTTCGTTTTGCGAATGTTAAAAGATTTTTCTTCTAATTAGCCATAAAAAAAAGATTGGAAAATTGTTTTAATTACTGTTGTATATAGTGCTCGTTGATGAAATTTCTGAAATAAGAGTATCACCTGAATATTAAGAGTATCATCATGAATATTAATTATGGCTGACTGATTTTCGTTGAAGCAAGTTTCTCCTTTCTTTTCATCGAAATTGATACTTTCTCTTTCTCTTTCTACTTTCTTTAGATTTCTTATTATCAGTAATCTAATTTGCTTTAGTTTTAATAGCTTGGAAGTTTCTTCTAACTTCCAATATGAAATCTGATAAAGATTCAAGGAGAGATGAGCACTATACAGTTATCAATTGAAGATTAAAAATAAAATAACATGTTCAAAAAACTATCGCTATAATTGCATGAAAAATTAATAAAAAGCATTAACGTGTTATTTTGTTGATAGTTTTCAACATTAAACAATTTGTGAATTATAGTTATGAATTTAACAAATGGCAAACATAATTAAAAAACTTAAAATTTAAGATAAGTTAATAAAGCTTTCACTTACAAAGTTTTAAATGACATAATTGCAAAACACAATATTTTATGCCAATGTAAGCTCATTATTGTCATATTATCAATTGGTTCTGTTGTGGTTATTAAACTTGTAACTAAAATAATCGTTTTAAAAGATTCATGGAATTTAACTTATTAAAAAGAGAAAGAGTTAATATATATCAAATGTATGACTAATTAATAAATATTTCACCGATTTATACCAAAAATCTCAGTAATTGTTTTAATGATCATGCAGAAAATAAAAATCTTGTAATTTCCGACAGTTAAAATTGTTATACTTGACAAGAAATTATCACGACATATATATTTATAACTGCTCGATATCCAATTCATGATCAAAATGTTCGCGATATTCAAATACATTAAATGCACTTTTCTATTTTATCATAAACATTTATTATTGATTTATATTTGCAGATAGAAAAATAATAGAAATAATTTTAAAAATCATGTTTTTTATAATAAAGTAATTAATACAACAAATCTGTAAAATAATAGGCCTTCTTACCTCTTTCAAAGCAGCTATTTTTTCCACAATTTGCATCACCTTTGCTCTTATCGTTTAAATTTTTGTTGCTAAGTATCTTTGTTCTTATACTTTAAATTTTTGTTTTTAATCCTTGATCTTATTCCTGTCTTGAACAGTTGGCAACAATTAGAGATATACATCCAATGTGAGTTGAAACCTCATTTCCCTCGAACATAAATTTAGGCGTCTTGGCCCTTTCGGGCATGTATTCTATCTGTGAGGTCTCAAATAGCACCCCAGTAAAAATGGGTTTTGCCAACGAATTTGTGAGTGTGATCTTCATATGAGCTGGCACGGAGAACGAGCGAGCAATAAAAGTTTTATAGAAGATAAAGCACTCCTTCTCGGAGGCCCTGGCTAGTACTAGTAGTTACATTTCTGCCCTCAGGTGGCCAGGGATCCTATTTTCAAAAGCTACAGCACCCCTCTTTCCGGGGCAACGCGGACACGACATCATAAATTTAGAAGGGTCAGCTTACTTTCACCTCCTTTTTCAAAGAAGAGGCATCAAATTACAAGACCCTTCGAGCTCGTATATGTGTCCCCATGTAAAAAGGAAAATTGCTCACGTTCCCTCAGCTTCGTTTACTGCCAATGTTTCTGACATTATTAAAAAGATTTTATTCGCCGAGTGCGCACACTTTATTTAGGAGGACGAAGACACAAAAGAGACAGAACCAGGGCTTCGAACCGTAATTTTTTTTGTTCCGGTTTTCGTTCCGGTTCAACTAAAAAATTAATATCGGTTCAGTTCCGGTTTTCGCTCCGCCAAAAATAACGGTTTTCGGTTCAGTTCCAAATGAATAATTTCATTTTATGTATATTCTTATTTGTACTAAAAATATAATTCTAATTTAAACCGTGCTAATTCAAAATCGCGTAAAAGTAAGCATTGAAAAAAAGAGGTTTTGGTGTATTTTATTATTTTATTCAGTGTTATCGAACAAACCATAGACAAATTTTAAAATATAGTCTGAGAAAATGTGCTATTAGTATACAGAACAAATAGATTTTAAAAATCAATACACTGGTACTTACGTTATCAGTAATTCAACATCAGAAGACAGAGCCGTATGAGGACTTGGCGAAAAAGGTGGCCGTCAGGGGCGCAACTGAGTTTGGAGCGCAAAACAAAAGAATAGAGAGCCGGTTGAGAGTTACACGCTATTTTTTATTTATTATATATCGAAGATATATCGAACCGAAATAAACCGATATTTTTTTCGGTTCAGTTCCGGTTTTCGTTCCGACCAAAATAACGGTTTTTTCCGGTTTCCGGTTTTCGGTTCAGTTCCGGTTCGAAGCCCTGGACAGAACTATATATTTTTTCAAGCGTTATATAGCATTGAATTAAATTTTTAAAAAGTTGAAATAAAGTATAAATTTTTTCTACAAAATAATTATATAATTCGGTATGCTTTCAAAATATTTAATGCCAGAAAAAATAAAAAGCATATTTTCAATAACATGAAAACAAAATAATAATAATTTTTAAAAATACCAAGCCTTTACCCCCTTTTTCGAGGAAGGTTCGCGTTAAATCAGAAGACCGATATTTCTTAAACTTCCTGAAACAATCTATTACTTAATTGTTGTAAATATTAAAGCGTCATACATAGCACAAACTTGCTAAATACAAGATGCATTTGATTATAACGCATTTAAAGAGACTAAAAATTTTCAGAATTAATATGTAATTAACTAGTTTTAAATACATGTTAATACCCCCTCCCCCAAACATCGACAAACCATTTCTTGTTAAAGGGGGCACTTTTCCTCCCTTTATTTTATGTTACCTGAGAATTATTCACTTGTGAGTCAGTTAATAAACAAAAGGAAATATTGATCTCACAATCTGCAAACAAATTTGAAACAAATCATGATAAAAATATTCTGAAATTTGACAAAAGGTTCGTTTTAATTATAATGCATTCGAGTACGCAATCTTTGTAAATCAAATAAATAAAACACAGTTACTCATTTGTTCCCGAAAAAAAAACAAAAAAACGCAGTATTTAGATTGTCTCTTGTCTCGGTCTGCCATATCATCTCCTATTAATAAGAACATTCGAATCATATGATTTTGCCAATCATATTGCAATTTATTTGAAATGGTTTTAATATTTTGAGATGTTTTTCTCCTCTAAGTTTTATAATTTTTTATATCTTAGAAATTTTTTGAATGTCATTACTTTTGAAATGATTTATTTTTAATTTTTCCATTCATAGTTATGTTGGCTTACACTTTTCCTTTTGTTTCTTTCTTTCTTCCTTCCCTTTTCCTTTTATGAGTAAAAGGGGGGAAAATTATGAGGAAACCTGCAATGGAAAAAAAAAATCCGGTTCAGTACTACGATATAGGTTTTGAGGACCCTCAAGTCTCAAGTCAAGAGGCGACCGCCTCCAACGACTGTGCGGAACTGGTTGGCAAGAATACTTAGAGAGAAAATTTATTCAATAAATTTTGATTCTTAAACCTAAAGAAAAGGCTTCAGTTCCTTTGCCTGTGTGTGTGCTATGGCTGTACAAATCAGATCGTTTGATTTATATTTACCAAATCTGGTAAATATATACTAAGAAGGGTAGAAATGTGTTCTTCAAAGTGATTTTTTTTAAATTTTTAATTAATTAATCGACAAACGTTTTTCGTTTCTAAAATTTTACCACAAAAAATAGTTTTCATAGTATCATAAAATGAAAAAAAAAAAAATATCAAAGTATCTGTTTTTCGAAAAATCGGGAATTATTCATCTCTAAGACACTGTACAGAGGAATTTTGTTTTATATCTTTTTATGACCGAATATTACAAAATCACGACTTAGTCTATTCTTACATCTCCCCTCTACGAACTTTTTGTGAAAGTTTGGAATTCGAAGCATTAATAGTTCTCCGTATCTACAATTTATACATAGGTTATACAAAAATGCGCGAGATAATTGAAGTAGACTCTTATCGTGCCTCCTTTTCTTTCTTTTCTAAATATAATGTAGTTACAATCAACAGTTAAATTCTTCATTCCCAAAAAGCTGTTACGAACAAATCACCTGCCATTTCTGATAACAGTTTTTGACTATGTTGAATGAAATGCAAGAACTTCTTTACAAAGCGAGCTAACTTCAAATGTCAAAAATAAAAGCCAAATTAGATTTTGAATAAGAAAACTATGTGTTATCAGGTAAATAAATATATATGCATATGCGAACCTGCCAAAATGACAAGTACTCTTGAATCAAAATGTGTATCTGTGAGATTTTCCAGAAATTTAAATATTTTGAAAATTCTAAGGATATTTGCTTTAATTGCAACGCGGAATTGAAGTGAATATGAAACCGACGTCTTGCATTTGGTATCTAAATTTAATTTTTTTCCCCATATTGATTTGATTCTACAATTTTGTAAAAACAATATGGGGCCTAAAGAACAGATATTTGGTTTCGACAGAAGAAAAAAATCACAATGCAAGCCACATTGTTTCAAAATTCAATTTTATATTTAACTACCACATTAGTTTAAAGACATCAGAGGCAATGAAAAAGTGGAATGCAGAAATGCGTCAATATTCATATAATGAATAGTAAAAAAATAACAATTACAACTTGAATTTGATTGCAAACTAATCACTTGGAACTAGATTGAGTAAAAGCTGAAAAATTAATGAATGTAAAATTGCAAACATTATCACAAAAATAAAAAAGCAAAACATTATTTTTTTACTTCACTTCATTGAATGTTTTTCTGGTTTTGATTTCTCTGTTATTTATTATATAACAGGCAATGCCATGTGGATACTGTAAATAATATATGAAGATAAAAGATTGTATAAATAAATCCATTACCCCAATAATATCACAGAGTTGAGAATTCTTTTGGTAGAACCAAAGAAAACTTTTTCAACCTTAAATACGACTTTTTATTCATCTGTTTAAAAACACACACTTTCTTTCTTTCTTTCTTAGGAGAGAAAGAAAAAGAGAAAAAATGATTTTCTTGCTGCAAAATCAGTTTTATTTTAATAATTTGTTTCCTTAATTCAGATATATCAAATTATTAATACTCGAATTTTTCATCGTTTACTGCAATCAGAAAAGCTCTGCATATACCGAAAAAATTTCAGCTTGAGAGTTCGTTCATCCAAATTATTTGCTTCTTCTGTCTGAACAAGAATTTTGCTTTTTTTTTTTAAAAATTATGTTTGAAAATTTATAAATTTTTGAATATTTCAACAAACAATTCGAATTCTGGGTAATTCGTTTTTAGAAAAAAATGATGAAAAAAATTCTTCAGCAAAAACCGAGTATTTTAGGATAAATAATTTCAAGATGGTATTTGATTCAAGTGGGCCAAACATTTGATTCAAGTGAAATAAAAATTAAGTTTCAGACAAATTGCAGAGCATTATTATTTAGATTTTCTTTACATGTTTTTAAATTCCAATTTAGCACATTAAAAGAAGCCAATAAAAATTTTCATTTGAATAATTATTTAACGATCTAATGCTTTGTAATTAAAACACTTTAAATTATCATTGTTTAAATTTGTGTAAAAGAAAGGCTTAATGGATATAAACAAAGAGAAATAAGAGCAACAAACCTTTATTTAAAACATTGAATACAATACATAGGTTTCAAGATAATATTTCTATGAAAAAAGACCATATACAAGATAGTACCATCAACAAATATAAACTTTGAAAAAATTATAATATAAAATCGCCCACAAAAATCCATAAAGAAAAAATAATACAACACAGGTGAACACATTTCAAATATAGTGACATTGCAATGTCACTAAACAATCCACATCTACTAAAAATATATCGACACATGCCAAGTAAATGCTTGTATATATATTATTAGACTAATTTTTCCAGGCTTTATAATTAGACTATCATTTTTATAACTTTTTAAATAAACTCTTATATTTCAATAAATATCAATAAATAATTCACTTAAAATGTCAAATATAGACTAGAAAATTGATTTAATAACAAACTGCGAATTCAGTAGTGTCCTTGGTTTTGAGCTGTACTGAAGATATGTTCCATTTAAATAGAAGCATATATGTAACAATTGAAATCAATTTTTATTTTCTAAACATATTTCGCAACAAAAGAAATTATTACAGCAAAATAAATAAATAAATAAATAAAATAAATAAATAAATAAAATAAAAAAAAACCTGTCAGATTAGTAAGCAAGCAAATGTCTAGGAGTCCCTCCACCCTCCAACCCAACTTTGGAGAGACCTCAGGATCTCGATATCCTATTTTCAAGATAGCTTCACACTTTCAAGCGTGAAGTTTAGTGTTTCTTTTCCCCAGTTGTTTCCCTGACTTTCAGGTCAACAACATTCGAAATCTAAATACAAATATTAAAAATATTTCAAAAAGTTTTATACACTTTTAATGTTTTGTTTACAATAACATTTAAATATCAATTTAAATTTCTCGTGCATTGAACACTGAAACCTACTCTTTTGAATGCAACATGCATTTCTTTTATTTAGAGAAATTAAATGCCCTTAAATATTATTATTTTATTTTATGACGTCTTCCCCCCCATTTTTCTTAAAAACTGTTTATGCATCATTGAAATCAATTTTTAAAAATGAAAAAATTCGGAAGGAATAGAGAGACCTAAAAATCTGCATTGCAGAGGATTCTACAGGTACCATTGGGCAATGCAAGTTTCAAGACCTAACTTCCCTTCCTAAGTTTCCTAAACCATATTTTTTATACATTCATTTCTAATCTATTTAAGAAATTTTTAAAAAGAAAGCGTAAGAATAAAATATTAACTTTTTAGGATTTCACCAATAAGGGAAATAAATTCAGTCTCTAGCATATAAAACAAAATAGCAAAATTTTTAAACTGTGTTGAATAGAACCAAAACTATTTTTCAACTGAATTGAAAAGAGATGGTAACTTGGGAAACAATCAAACAATTGCAAGTAATTTTGGTTCTCACTGTAGCAGAAAAAAAAAATCGAAACATGAAAAAAGTCCTAAGAATGATGATCGGAAATTTAAAAGATTATGGGTTTTAAATTGAATAAGTTCGAGCTAAAGAATCTTATTAATCAAATGAAACAATGAAATTAGTATACTCAGAAAATATCGAAAAAAGCTTTAAGAGTCGGGAAGTTAGAAGTTGGAGGAACCCTAGACAGCTGTCTGCTTTGCCTATTTGATGATTTAGCTAAACCCTATAAGCCCAAGATATTATACAATATATCCACGATACTGCTTTACATTCTGAAATTGCTTTATATTCAGAAATTTCTTTACACAATATTGCTTTACATTTTTTATTGAATACTACAGTATCGAGAAGATATTGAAAAAATAGCATTTTGTCCTGATAGGGATGGGCTCCTACTGAAGTCTAACCATATCTGATTTTTGAATAAAGATTAAAAACTAATCTAGAACAGAGAACAGTAGAAAGGAGAGAAACAGGTTTGAAAAACCTGATTCAAAAATAATAAACTATATAGTTATAATATTTAAATATTAACAAATAACTGCTTCGGATTTTTAAAAATTTTTAAACTTTGTAAATGTTTCAAAAGAACATAAAAATAAATACAACAAAAAGGAAAATAACAAACAAACAAAAAACAACTCAATATAACAATAAAATTTCGGAGATTCTATATTAAACTAACTTGTCCCAACTTTTTGAGGCTTAAAAATCATATATAGCATTTTTTCGGCTTTAAAATAGAAATTTTGTAAGCTCAGTTATGTATATTAAAATAACACAAAACATATGGTTTATAATTAAACTCCCCTGTTAAACTTGATAAACTTGTTCCTATGGTGAAATATTTATGTTAAGCTGTTTAATATTATACAGATAACAACCAGGAATGTTTTCAAAGTCCTTCTCTAATATTTGCATATGTATAAAGTATGCAAACGTTCCCTAAAATAGGGCACCAGTAAAAATGAAATCAATTTTTTTTAAAAAAAGATGATTAACATCAATATTTGAAAATGCTCAATAATGTAAAATTACAAACTATCAAATTCTAGTATCAGTTTTCAAAATATATATAGATCTGACACATCGCCTTATTTGGTAATTTTGTTTGCATATGCACAAAGTATGCAAACAATGCAAAAAATTTCAACTTTAAAATAACAGGAAAATATAAAGATTTTGTGTAAATAACTAAAACAGTCGATATAAATAAATTCATATATATAAGCATTTCTTTTTTCAGGTGGGGAAACTTTGCTTGGGTTGTCAGGTTCATAAAGTTTTGGAAGAGGAACTTCCTTGAAAGAGAACTCTTCATTAATTTGAAAATTACTTGGAAATCTGTAAACAAAATTTGAAAATTTTGCAGCTAAATAATTAAAAGCTATTGAAAGAAAAACTAAAAAAGTTTTAACACACTCTAAGAATTTAATGAAATAAAATTTTTAAAAAACATATTCAATTTTTTTTTTTTAATTATTCACAAAACTAAACAGTCACCACATACATTCAAACATAAATATCTGTTTAAAAAGTACTTTCAAGCTTTTGCAGCTTTAATTTTATTGAAATAAAATTCTTAGAACTTGAGCAAGAAATATTTTAATAGTGTCATTTAATAATTTTAATGTTAATTTTGTTACTTTAGTCTTAAAATGTACTGAAAATTGCACTGAAACTAGTACTTGAAAATAACCTTTTTAATTCGTAATTAAGGGGCTTGGCTCTAGACCATTCAGTCCAAATTCATATTTGTTTTCATTCATTGAAAATCCCAATTACACACAAAAAAAGTACTTCCATCAAAAAGCGAACGGGCTATTTGGATTTACTGAAAGTAATAGTGAAGAACAGGGAATTATTTTAAAAAATGAAAGTTAATAATACAGAATTTAAAATGAATAAAATATCGTTTTCTGATATAAAATAATGAGAATACAACTCTGATTTATTAATCGAATAATTTTACCATAAATGGAATAAATTTCTTTCATTTGAAACCGCTTAAAGTAGCGAAGAATTTTAGTCTTGACAAATACTAAGTAAAGCGCGGGAACACTGAGGCATAGCGTGCTTTTCAGATAACTATATGACCTCCTTGTTTCTAAGATATCTATATGAACTGAACAAATGCAGAAGGATTGAAAACGAATGCAATGTACAGAAGACTGTATTTATAATCTTCCTGTAAGAAAAGATGAACTACAGTTGAATAAGTGAAAAATATTTAAGAAATTTCAGTCTGCGGGCTGTTCTATTGGAAGATCCTTTGCACTACTAACCTTATGAAGACCGTTCTGAACCACACCATCAGAATTTTTTTCCTCTTTTGTGCAATTGCAATGAAGCTCCTGATCTTTTTCATCCCATGCTTGTACACCTTCATAAATTGCTATTTATACAAGAATGACAATTAAAATTAATAAAAATTTCAATGACATATGTTCTCTAAACCTACAGAGGAAAAATCTTAAAGTTACGATATCGCAAGCAAAAATAAAAGACATTTTAGCTCTTCGAGATATTAGGTCTATAAATCAATACATATATTTTATAGATTATAAGGAGCAAAGAAAATATAACAAACATACAAAAAATAAAGTAGTGCATTTTATTCACTGACATATGTAAATAAGTTTTCTTCCATATTTCACGGGCAACTTGTAGTTCTGTGCTGATGCTTTTAGTTTGCGAATGATTTCACTGGATGAAGTCATGTATGCAGAATATGTGCCTGTTACAGACGTGAAAAGTAAGTTACAGAACATCACTCACAATCCTCATTCCTATCTTTAATTACGATATCGTAGCGCTTTTTTAAGCTATAATTCATTACATATCTTGAAGCTTCTTATGCGAATGGAAATTTGATTAGTAAGTATAGTTTTAAGAAAAAAATTGTGAAGATAGAAATATTTAAAAAAAAATAATTATATATAAATAATCATAAGGATAATTGTTCTTTCAGATGTCTTTAAGATTTAACCAGCTAAAAAATAGAAAATTTATATTACAATCCTTTTGCTTAAGCAGAACGAAATTTATTTAATTAAACTGGCATTTAAATAATTTAATATTTATCAATCAATTGTATTAAATGGATTATTAAAATCAATAAAAAATTACAACTCGTAAAAATGTATGAATACAATTATATATATATATATAATATTAAATGTGTTAAATAATATGTCGAAGTCCGGATTTTTTTAAATTTCATTTGTGATTTTACACAATATAATAATTATATCTGACAAATTAAACTTTTGAAATATGAAACTTTTGTAAGAAATGCAGTGTAACTTGAGTAGAATTCTATGTAGTTTGTAAGAAATCCGGTATCTTAAACAAATATCAATAAATCTAAAAAAATGAAAATGTCCCCCTTTTTTAGAATATACAAAGATCGTTATCCAGAAATTATAATAAGAAATAATTCGGCAGAATACTTGTAAAATTAAATATTTAAATCCTATAATGCTATTATTGCAAAATAATTATTTTTTTCATTTAAAGTGATATTTTTTGGTATAAATATGGTGTAGAAGCTTCCATGTGCTATGCCATTCATTGGGGGGCAGTCTTTTACAACGATTGTGTCATCTCGGTAGTTTACTATGAAACCGAAAATACAAATTTTAATGTGAAGGACTTAATTTCATTTTCTGTGCCGTCGAAGTGCTTTTCAATTTAAACTGTTTAGTTCTTTATAAAATGTGAGAATTAACTCTTTAGAAGCGCTAGATAGTTATTTTAATTCATCAAGAATACATTCCAAATGTTAGAATTGCTTATAGGTGCAATTGCAATGAGTCGACTGTTTCACGGCATGGGGGGGGAGGAGTACATGTAATATCTGTCAAATGGCCGACTTTATTTTGTACAGGCAACAATGAATAGTGACAAGTAACTTGGTGTGCTAAAGGATCAATTCCTTCATGGTGCACGTGAGATGTTCCCAAGGCTGAAATAAATACTTCAGCAAGGTCTAGTACTCTGCCCTACATCGAAAAGGGTAACACAAACTTTACAACTACTTTTAAATTTCAGTTCAGTTCTAACCTCTGTATCAAAATATTTGTTATTTTAGGTTAAGGCTGCATTAATGAACTTGATATTGATGTTTTCGCATGGCCAGGAAACTCTTTAGTTTAAAATGTTATTGACAATTTTTAGATTATAATGGGAAAGAAAATAACTGAAAACCATCCCAGAACAAAAAGAGAATTTCAGGTAACATTAATTAAAGTTTGGCACCATAAAATATCGAAGAAAGTGTTGCAAAACCTTGTGGATTCCATGCCTAACACAGCGGTTACTGTGATTGAAGCCAAAGGCGACCCAACGAAATATTAAATACTTTTCAGTTAAGAGGAACTCTTTTATTATCTTTACAGATCAAAATAATTCGAAATTTTTGCTATGCTTTATATTATTACGGGGAACCGAAAGGAATTCCAATATTAATAAACTATACATTTTGTTGCATTTTATTCTTTTTGAAATTAACTAACATTTTTGTTTAATAACTTAATTGTATCTAGTCTTAAGACTAATTTAACATATAGACACAAAAATATATTACTTTAAATGAAAAGATATGAATTTTAGGGTGTTTTTTCTTGTAAGAACGTGAAATTTCTCAGACATGCAATATTTTTGACTTGTAATATGTAAGTGTGTGTAATGATATTTTAACATCCAATTTAAATCAAAATTAATTTCTAAAGTTTTATCTGAATTTAGCCCATATCAAAGTCATTCTAAATTATTCTCTTATTTTCTGATGCGATCCTACTTTATCTAATTAATTCAACAGAAGCTTTATAAAATTGCTGATTCGGCTAGAAGCCTCGTGTTCTCACAATCCGAGTGAAAGGAAAAAAAATTATTGATTTAACAAATACTTTTTAAAAATAGACCTATGCTTTCCCTTATTAAATGATCAACATGTGTCAGAAATCCTTATGAGAGACTTAATAGTATATTAGCACTGTAAACAAATATTTTCACTGACAAAATATGGTATATAAGTTGAGGGAGAATTAATTTCATGCCTCTTCTCCACCTCTGTTTTTGTCTCGCTCCGTGGCGGATGTAATACATAGTGTAATCCACATAGGAAAAAAAGTTAAAACAGCTCCACTTCCATTGCCAAATTCAATCTTATTCAAAGAACGAAAGTCGCACTGGCTTGAACAACAAAACAAAGGAGATGGAAAGTATCACAAATTTTAGTACTGCGCGTCCTACAAAAAAGACGTTCAGTTCAACTATCAAACATTTTTCGGTGAAACCGGGATTAAGAAGATAGGTGTTAGTGCACTCTATAATTTGACACTCAATATATCTTTTTTAAATTCTGGTTGCTACTGTTACAGTTTACAAAGACGTAGAAAGTGCACGTAGAGCCCTGGGCCCAACATAATATTTGCCACTTCTGGTCGTAATCAGCGGCTACGAACAATAAATGTTCGTACCACAGTATTAATTTTCGTTAAAAAATGTTAAAGCCCTACACTTTGCCTTTTTAGGCCCCTAAGAACCGGAACAAGGAATATTTACACTCCCTTGTCTTCCGTCCTCCTCAACGGTTGCTAAGCCCTTGATAGTTTAATCAATCTTTTTAGAGGTGAGAGAGAAAATTTAGAAAAAGAGCAAATACGAAAAATGATTACATAAAATTCTGAACTCAGACATGGAAGAATCATAGATAAGCTACACAAGGCAAGAGGAAAAGATCCTAATGAGCAGGATTCCTCCTTCCCTACATAGTTTAGAATTCTCAGCCTGTCACAGAAATGCTCGGAAAAGAATGTTTATACATTCTAATAATAATGTTTTGGACATGACAGATAGTAATACTTTTTTAAATTGCAAAGTAAAACAGAAACAAAAATATCGAGGTTCTGGACAACAAACCCTTTTTTTAAAAAGGAATTGCTAGCGTTTATAATCAGCTGTGGTTACAACATTTTTTAACACAAAATTAATTTTTATGTAAACTACTGCATTAGTTATTATGTAAGCTACTTTTGGCGTAGATGTGTTGGCGGAATTGTGCCAATACGTAGGTTGAATTCCGCCAAGGATCGAACTTGCGTTGTTCGGGTTTGAAAGCCAGTAACTTATCCACTATACAAAAATGGCCACCAATGTTTAGTGTTAGTTACTGTCTTATTAAGATGTCACCACAATACTCTCCTACCAGTTTGTTCGGTTGAGAGATGAACGATTTTATTGCGCCAAGCGTTATGGCCAGTATATGAGCGTTGCTGCTGCGTCAAGTGAGTCTGACGACTTTGCGTTGGTGCGTCAAGTGAGTCTGACGGCTTTGCGTTGGTGTGTCAAGTGAGTCTGACGACTTTGCGTTGCTGCGTCAAGTGAGTCTGACGACTTTGTGTTGCTGTGGGAGATATGGCGCCAAGAGAGCTGTTGAAAATTCATCACGTCCGAGGTCATCAATTTGGCGTAGGTGTGTTGGCGGAATTGTGCCAATGCGTAGGTTGAATTCCGCCAAGGATCGAACCTGCGTTGTTCGGGTTTGAAAGCCAGCAACTTATGCACTATACAAAAATGGATACCAATGTTTAGTGTTAGTTACTGTCTCATTAAGATGTCACCACACTACTGCATTTAAATATCTCCTTTAGCATAAGTTGAAATGAAAATCAGCAAAATTCACATGAAAAAAACTTTATGAATGTAACAAAAAATTAAGTTCAAATTTAAGCCATTTACTCTGAATAAAATTAGAAATTAATTTGTAAAAGATCTTATTCTCATAAAGAAAAAAAGATACTTTTATAATCTATGCTCAAACACGCCTAAATTTAAGCATATATTTGGAAAAACTATTATAGCCCTCGTGTTGCTTTAAAACGAGACGTTATTATAACTAAACTAAAAAAAACTGAACTTGGAAAAACTATTATGAAATATATAATAAAGAAAAGTAGATTACTGACACCGATCGTTAAAAATGGGAAAACTTTTACAAACTATCATTAACAGGAGATGAAATAGTATTATATAAAATAGATATACAGATAAACCAGACTGAATTAGCATTGTCCTGACTTGATGTTGGGAGTGGGGATGAATAACGGACACACGTAAATAAATAATATCGGACACTGTGGTCAACGCGTAATAACCTTTATTACGGGTGCAGAATCTTCTAACCTAACTGGGGTAAGATCATCGGTGGAAATAGGTTTTGAAAACAACATCGCCAATTACACACCCACCATGGAAGCATGAAACAGCCATCATATCAGAAGTTTATCATCCCTATATGTGAAGTTTAAACTGGTGGATGACTGTAATGATCAAATAAATACGGTATATTTAAAAAAGCCTAGATGCATTTCAACACCTTAGTTTCTTCAACTTAACCTCGCAAGCAATAAGCAAGCTTTTTGTTTGTTTTTTTGTAAAAGGCTAAAAAATGTTAGATTCCCAATTACATTTCATAAGTAAGCATATTTATTCATTTACAAAATTAAAATGGTGCGGATTATTTCTATCATCTATCAGGAAAATTAACCTATAAATTCGTTCTTTTTAATATCGACCGAACACACTAATGTTAAAAAAGATTTAAGTTGATTTTTTAGAAAGAAACATAGACATTGAATCTTTCCCATGAGCTAACAGAAAAATTGGTGTTTTCATACAAAATAAATGGCTTAAATTTAATTCTCAAACATGAGTCACAAATAAAAATAACTAATTTTTTTGGAAAAACAGAGGAACGCATATAAGATTTTAATCTAATTATTCTTACGTTCCAAGTTAAGACATAAATGTCGAGTTGGAATATATCTGGATTTTCGACGTTTCAACATTTTCTTGGCCTTTTTATGATTGTTAGATTCATTTTCACCTAGAAGAGATTAGTAGAATTCTATATAATTAATAATTTCATGTGTATATTCCACACCAGCCTTATAAAATGCAAAGAGGATTCTTAGCAGGGAAAAAGCAATTTATAGGATTGATACAGTTCCCAACCAGTTATAGAGAAATGCATTCGGCATTGAAAAAACTCAGAAAAGCTGATACAAATATTTGTGCCAATTAACAGCAAAAGTAGAGAATATAGTTTGAAACTGAAAAAGAAAGTGGATGGAAAGATGAAACGCCACCGCACAAACTATTCAACTAAGAGCATCCAAGCGAGAGTAATTAACATTTTACATAGTTTTTTTAATATAAAGGAAGAATATCCCAGCAATAAAATCCAAACACAAATATAATTTATTAATGAACATTTAAATACGATTTTCTTAGTTCACATCTTTATTTCATTTTTTCAATAAAATATTAGTCTTTATTCAAAATATTATCAACAAATATATCCATTTATAATAGCTTGGTAAAAAATGGTGACAAATAAGGTTTCAATCTAATGGTTTCAACAATGGTATCAAACATGGTTTCAATCTAAAATAAATAAAATGAAATGCATTATGGGTCTGTTGCAAAACTTTGCGAACATTTCAATAAATTCACTGGGTTACAAGTCATCCTTACATATACATTAGAGGGAGGAATATATAAATATATATATATATATATATTACTGTGTCTTCTCTGAATTTGAACACATTGTATCAACTAACATAGAAGGAAATCTAAGGAATTTTAGCTGCACTCTCATAGCAAATCAAGGGTAGAAGGCTTTAATTTAATGGAGGAATTCATTAGATTACCTTTTTTTTTTTTAACTCTAGAAGCACTCTAGCACAGTCCACTACTACATAAAACTTTGTAAATATGCGCGACAATGCTCTATTTACTTCTTCTTATAGCCTGAAAGGCTGAAGCTCGATAGTAATAATAAAACATGGCTTCAATATATATATATATATGTGTGTGTGTGTAAAATCCAGGATGAACACAGTGTAAAGTTAAACTATTTAAATCTTATTAATAAAAAGGTGAAGAATGAGATACATTTTAAAAGAAAATCAAATATTTGAAGCAGGAGCATGACTATGTATCTTCACACTGCTTTCACCATTCGATTATTTTACTTTTAGAAGTCTAACCACAGCAGCATCTATATTATATCAATATAACAAGAATGCAGCAGAAGATCCGAATTTCAAAAGGAAAGGAAGCTTATGGACATTTTGCTTTTAGTGTTAAAATTTAAGTGATAAATTTTGTTGTGAATTACACTCATTTATAGACACTTTCAAATTATATCAAGGATTTTATACCACAGGACAAAATAAACTTGTCCCACTTTAAATTTTGAAAATTGAATAAACTTTGTATCCTATACTTCTTAATCAAGATAGCTATTCTATTCAATATTCAGGTATATCAAAAATTTAATTTGTATTTACAAGGGGTATTAAAATTTATTTATATTAAAATTTAATTTGTATTTATAATTATTGATTAGTATCAAAAATTTAATTTATATTTACCTAAAATGAAAAGGGAATCTAATTTAACATGAATCTGACAATTTAAAGCAATAAAATTTCACAGCAGTTATAAAAAAAGAAAAGAAAGTATGAATTATAATCTAAAAACAATATATCAAATATATTCTATATTAATAAAGAGATTTTGAGTAAATCTCTTCCCATATATTTCAGAGGCATTCCTTACATAAAATTTAATTGGACTTGAATGTTCTTATTAATATCTATAGATGCTAATGATATTTAGTATGAGATTAAGGCTTAATAAATACTTTTCAAAACTTTATCACAACATTATTAAGCAAATAAAACTAAGCAAAATATTTTTACCACGTCTCATGAAGAGATTTTCAGGCAATGCAGCTGCATTAATTTCAGGTCTTGCATAACTTCTTAGCACACGACCTATGCAACCACAAATAATAAGATATATATTTAATCTGAGCATTTAATAAGTTTCCCTTCATACAAATATGAAGCTCAAAATTAAGTTTACTAGTAGTTGATAATACATATGTGAATTCCGGGATAACATATAACAAGAATTGACTATCTTAAGTATACAATTATGACAATTATCATTTCTGATTTATAAAAACAACACTGTATTTACTGTAACTATGCATACAAAATTGACCAAACAGATTAAAAATTTATGTTTTTTTATATTATATTAGTTTTTTACTAGTATTCATGTATAATTTGAGATGGATAAAGCAATATTAATATTTATGTCTGCTTAAGATTGAAAAGGGTAAATTTTAAAATAAAATGCAGAAGTAAATACTTTACTAATTTGTGAATTTTATCTAATAAATTGTTTCTACAAGAAGCATAAAAACTTATTCATTTTACAAATATAAATTCTTGGAAATACATCATAGATTTAAAAGCTTAATTAGGTTTAAAGCATGCAGTTTTCAAACTAATGTTGCCAGATAGCTAGAAGTGCCTTGATTCCAGAGTACTTAACTAATTTGAAACTTACACCATCAGAAAAAGACTAGACAAGATATCAAAAAGCTCTTTTCTTTGAGTAAGGCTGGTTACATTATCGAAATTTAGTACCCATAGAGAAGTTTCTCAGAATCACACTATCGCCTCAGCAATTTTCAGAAAACTCCCATCATTTGCTAAGTGGGAAAGGACTTTAAATACAATGCTCTTCTATCCATTGCAGAAAAGCTGAGACATTCATTTACTTTTGGTCTTTTATACGAATCAATAAGGAATTTTATCTCATTTCATTACATTTGTTGTGTTAGTGTTTATTGGCTCAGATAACTGAGCAAATTTGAAAACTATATCATTAGGATAAACCAATTGCTATTAAAGATATCATTGTATTATTGCTACATACAATAATTTACTTCAATTTTTTGCTTAAAAACTAACCAAAGACAGCAATATATTTCAATGCATACAAAATTTCACAGAAAGCATCAGATAAATTGTTAATTAAAATGGAAATCATTAATAACAGATATTTTATTCCAATCAGCCTGTATTAAAACAAAATATTATCTTTTGGTTTTAAAATTAATTTATCCATGGAATAAATTAGAGGATTTTTCCTAAAAATTTGAATGCTTTTGGGTTTTTGTTTGTTTGTTTTTTTAGTTTACAAGTGATTTCTTAAGTGTTACAAATTAATATTCCTTTCAGTGCTTCAAATTTCTCATTACAAATTGTTTCAAAATTGAAAAAATGAACTTTTAACTGAAAAGAAGTATATTAAATCATTGAGAGAAAAATGATATTTTAGAAAATGAATTTAACAAATACAATAATTTTTTTTCCTATTGATAGAGCGTTGATAAATGTTGACTTAATTTATTAACAAAATTATATTCATATTTTTGCAGAAACTTTTCAAATATTCATTTTTTTTTACAGTGACAATATTAAAAAAATGCTTATTAGAATTTCTTTTAGTATTACTGAATAACTACAATCAATGGTCATTTCTAAAATTGAAAGAAATCATAGAAGGATTTTAATTCTGTTGTATGAAAAAAGTTCTGAAAAATTACTCCACTTAAAAATGTTTCACAAATCATGGTTTGTATAATTATACATAACTATGAAATTCAAATAAATATTTGTTTTTAAAATTAACTGCACTATAAAAATGTCCTCAAAACATTACATATTGATAAAAAAAAAGAGGGAAATATATGCGAAGTTCAAAATAATACTACATTTAAAAAAAAATTAACCCAATCTTGCACATGAATTCCATATAATCATAGTACATGAAAACAAACAAAAAAAATTACAGCATAACAATATAGAAATATCTCAATTTTGCATGTGGAAGCCTGAAATAACCAGCATTTTAATTAATTAATTAAATTTATAAAGCAAATACACAATCCAGAAGCTTCTTTGTATTTCAGGAAATACTCATATTCCTTTCAATTTCAAACCAAACAGCATTTTTAAGAGTAATATTTTGAGCATGAAAGACTTGTCAAAATATCTTGAAATGGTATTTAAAAAGTTCCATTTATATTTAGGTCATTCTTAATAAGCATGCAACTGCAGCTAAATGAATTGAGCATGAGTAAGTAATGCATGAAAGTATTTAAAACCATCTTGCATTTTTAAATTTTTTTTTTTAAGAAAAAGTGAAAAAATTTTCATTTTTTAGAAATGAACAGAATAAGGATTATATTAAATAAATAATCAATTAACCTTTAATTTATTATGTTAATATATTTGTCATTTCTACTTAGGACTGTAATTTTACACAAACTAATTAATTAACATCACTCAGGCATTGTTCATAATAAATTGTTTTAAATCAATATATTTTACAACAGCACTTAAATTTCTTAAAAAGTACCTTATTCAAACAAATAAAAATGTGACAGATATATTTTGTAATATATATATATATATATATATATCGTTACAAGTAGAAAATTCTAGGCAAATAAATATTTTGTGCAAGAAAAGCAAAGAAATCTAAAAGAATAATTTGAATTTCAGTAGTAATTTTTCAAAAAAATCAAAATAGCTAACAATATTATATATATGTATATAGAAAGAAATCTTATTATCTACATAATTTACAAAAAGCATATCAATACTATGAAAATAACTCAATGTTTTAAACTGATCTAATTCTTTAAATGCCATTATTTTAACCACTTGACATGCTTTACATGAGTCACATACATCTGCAATTAATTTTTACTGTAAAAAGTAAACCTGTCTGGAGCAAATTGAGAAGTATTATTTCCACTATGTCTGTTTTTAAATGCTAATAAAAGGAAAAGTTTCAACTTATCATTATTAATTATTTATCAATCATAAAAAATATATACATTTCTCTTTATGATGGATAATGCTTCATAATGCAAAAAACTTTTGAAGAAAAAGCTTATGCTGTTGAATTCTTTTAATACAAAAAAATGCAATTTAAGGTATTTAAATTTTTAGAAAAAGTATTTATAGAAATTATAGAACTATAATAATTATACAGTTTTTAAAAAATGCTCTGTACTATCTTGCTTCTTTTTTTTCGACAATTAAACCTCAACATATGAATTGAAACTTACCTCTGATTGATGCAGAAGAAAGACCAGCATAACTTATTGAAGTTCTATGGTTAATGATTTCCTCTTCATATTTTTCTGCACTACCAATGATTTCTTCTCTATTCCCATCAGGATAAGTAACTCTTTCATCTGTATTTGCTTCAAGGTCATAGCAATTTTCTTCTGCACTTATTTCATAGTTAATTGGTCTTTCGAAACTTTCGTCTACCCTAGAAATAGCATTGCTTGTTAAATTATACAAATATGACTTAAATAACTTTAATGTTTTAACAGAATATATAATTAACAGCTTTCTTTCAGGAAAGTAATTGAAATTAAAAAATGCAAGGACAAAATAGGATATCCATTTGAATTCCTCACAGAAAAATATAATGCACGCAAAATAGAATGTATAAATGATGAATATTCTAGGATAGCTAACTGGGAAATGTTACAAAAATATATGCATGATTCAATAAAATTCTGAAATTTAAAACTATCCTGAAAATTTGAAAAAAAAAATTAAGAAAGAATATATCAAACAAGTAAAAATATGTACATTTTTGAAATCTTACAGTAACTATGTGCATAATTATAAAAAAAATTCACTGAAAATAATTCTATTTGTATAAAACAGAAAAATCCACCATAGAAAAAACTGTATTTATTCAAATATATGAATAATAATTTATTTACTTTTTAAAAATATCCTATTTCAGACCGAATATTGAACATATTCTGTCAAAATTTTAATTAATTTTCTACAAAGAACCAAATTTTATTTTATTTTGAAAAAACTTTATCGAGAAATTTGGAAAGAAAGAAAAAAAAAGCTACATTCAACTTCTGAAATAAGAATTAAGTGATAACATTTATTGAAAGTTAAACAATAAGTAAAATATATGAAACATGAAATCACAGTAATTGTGTACTATCATAACCGTCAGTGAAACTGAGAAAAACGTTAATATAGCTCTCTCATTCCTTCTGAAAAAATTACTAAATTTCATTAGCATAGTTACAATAATAGTACATTCAAATAATATCCAAAAGAAAATATACACATATATAAACAATCTATTTTCAAGCACCTCACTCATAAAATTGTTCAAAAGTATCAATAAATCATCAGCAAATAAATTGAATCCCCTTTCTCCAGAATGCGATGACAGTAGCAATACAACTGATTTAATATTCGATGACATGACATTCAGTATATCAAATGATATCACGATACTGCACAATATTACAGCGTAACAGTGATATTTTCTCTTCTCCTATATTGTATACACCAAGATGGAAACACATAAAACAGAATCAGCTTTTGAAATGAAAACTCTGACTATAAGCTACTAAAAATTTAAGTAAGGTATAAAAGACATCTTTGTAAAATTAAGAACCAATTATCTATATCTAAAAAGTTAAGAAATTTATTTAGCATAGTTACAATAATAATATCCAAAAGAAAAAATACACACATATAGACAATCCATTTTCAAGCACTTCAGTTATAAAAATAAATTATTCAAAATTATTAATAAATCCTAAACAGATAAACTGAATCCACTTTCTTCTGAATGTAAAGAAAATGGCAATAAAATTGACTTACAGTTTATTTACATTTTATTTCTTAAAGATTACACTGTCTTCAAGTTCAATCAATTTTCAGCATCTCAGTACATGGAATATTACTTCTTATCTATATATTACTAGCTGAACAATGAATATGTAGCAATAAAAGATAATTTAAGAGTTTGTAAGCAAAGAATTCAAAAGCCTTTTATTGTTTAGCTTAAGCCAATATATATTAAAGCAGAAAGATTAATATTGAGAATAATCATATAATTTTATACTAACACTAACAGATAATACCCAACACACTGTTAAAATATCTTTACAATATTATATGACATTCAGAAGATCAAACAATATCATTATATTGCACAATATGTTAGTCTAATAGTGATATTTTCTTTCCTCCTATATCATATTACCAGGATGGAAATGCATAAAACAGAATCAGCTTTTGAAATGAAAGTGTAGTAAGAAAACTCTGACCATAGGATACTATGAATTTAAGTAAGGTATAAATGGCACTGTTATAAAATAAAGGCCCAATTATCATTTTATTGATTTCAGATTCACTATAATAAATTTTAACTATTAGTTCGACATCAAAAATAAGAATTTACAGTGAGTTATTGCACAACATACTTAAGAATGTAATAATTAATTTTAAATTCAGCAAACATTTCTTTACTATTACATTTTGCATGAAGAATAACTTTTAAATTCACTTTAGAGCTCATTACTGCAGATTTATGCCAGAATTATCCAGCTTCTCAATCTTGAAGATCCAAAGCAATGAGTTAAAATATCACTTATTAGTATCTTTGATCACTATGAAACCAAATAAAACTTTTCAAATCATAAATCTAAATTAATTTAAATTACAGTCAGCAATTTTATCACAGATAGATTTAAGCTTCCTACATTTCTACCACACACACAAAAAAGTCAACTTAACAAATTTGTACTTATATATAAAAAATTATTTAGCTCAGTCTTGATTTTATGCTCAACCACATCATTAAACTTGAGATATGGAGATTTGTGATCACATTGCTCAAAACACTTGCTGATTACAAATCTAAAAATGTTGTACCTAAGAGAAATTGATCAGCTTTTTGATATTTTTGCATCAACAAAACATAATGCAAAAAACTTTCTATAAAATTATATCTTTATACATCATAATCAATGTTATTAAATTTGCAACGTCTTATTTACATTCAGATTCTAGCATTGTTTTTTTTTTTTTTAAAAAATAACATATTTAGTAGTCTCCAAAATACTGTTGCCAATATTAATTAGCAACTATTTATAAAGTAAAATTAATAATTATTAAAATAATCATGCACTATTTTTAAATAAAATATTTATGATTTATGTCACAACAAACTATTAAACAATTTTAAATTTAAATAAATCATTATCATTCAAAACTCTGGAAATTGAAATGTTTGTTTACTTATAAAGAGCAATAAAAGGACTTTCTGCCTTTTTAGAGCAAGGTATTGCACAATATCTCCATGATATCTCATACATTAGAATATAAAGATGTTATACTATAGAATATTATATATTAACAGGGTAAAAGTGTTTCTAAAATTGTTTGCTGACAGTTTGATGTGTATTTATAAAATCAGGAACCCACAATGATTTAATGTTTTTAGTATTTGTTATCAAACATAATGTAAATGTTTACATTTATCATGCAATATCAGATTTCTTATGATTCATTACATAGCATACCACTTATACATAATTGCAATTATTAATTTGTGGAAAAGTGGCAATTTGAGATAATTGTTTAAAAAATCCACAAATAGAGGATGTTTTTTTTGGAACAAGTTTCTGATAATATCAACTTTTTAAGCAGAAATAATTTTAATACATTTAAAGAAAATACTTTTATATCTTTATTAATAGAAAACAAATCAGAAAATGCTGTATTAATTATAATTCAAATCTAATTTTTAAATAATTATTTTAAATATTTTATATCAAGACAGTTTCCTTCATAATCTTTTACTGAAAACATTTGAAGGATCCTGTTAAATACTAATATTTTTACAATGACAAAATTACTTTAAAATTTCTAAAAATAAATAAATTTAGCTAAATTAATTTTTCTTTACAAATAAAGAATAGATTATGTTAAACACTCATTATATTATAATTCAATACTAATAAAATTGCCTATAGAAGGGCTTTAAAGCACTTTAATATCTTAATTTCTAGGTGTCAAAACTTTTACAACTAAATTTTGTGAGAAAAATTTTAAATCAATTCTTTAACCATTTGTTCTGCTCATACTGTTATGTACAACCAATTGTTACATTTTACAGCTAATGAGCTAGATTGGATATTAAAACTATAAACAACAAGTTTTGATGAAATCATCAATATCTCAACTCTCCTATGAAGTAACATACAGTTTCTTGTACATAGCTGAAAATAAAATATTTTCTCAAAACAAAACTATTATATAATCGAAAAAGAAAACCATGAAATTAAAAAAATGCACTTTTGATAACTGATACAAAGAATACTGAAAGCAAAATTAATAGTCAGTAATTTTAATGAAATATTTTAAAAATAGATAATTTTTTTTTACTTATATTTGTTTATAAATATTTGAAAAAATGTATTGATTATCATAATTAATAAAATCTCTGAGTATATTTCATATAAACTTAAAATCACTTAATGTTATATAAATTTAAAAACACCTCATCAAACAATAATGAAAACAAAACAAACAAAAATGAAACTTCAATTTAAAATATTTTTTCGAGTCAGAAAAGCATTTTAGATTAGAAAGCAAACTATAATGTCGATAGAAAAGCAAGAAGAAAGACTATTTTAGATTTTTCGAGAAACATAGTGTAAGATGCTCGTTCTAAGCGATGAGAGCTTTTGACTATTCTGAACGACCAGAGCACATACACTACGATAAAATTAAAAAACGAAATATCTAAAATAACTAGTCAAAAAGAGTAACTATATGTTAAAATATGATCTCTTTCATAAAAAATTAGTTGTCAAACCATTGGCTCTCCATATCTGGAACTTCTACTTTACAGCAGCATGCCCACGACGATCCCATGATTGAGCTGAAGAACTTTGCAATACTCCACAAGGTGTTCCGAATATACCGGACTGCAACTTATTGCCAGATTTGCTGAAGCTTATATATAAATATATATACTAACTATTACCAGCGACTTTGTTCGCGTGGAAATTTTCATGTATATGTACGAAAATCTATCAAATAAAGACAAATTAAAAAATGAAATCTAACCTAAAAGCGATATATTTGAAAGTATAAGCATATACGAAAAATATATAACGTAAATACAATTTCATGGCAAAAACACACAACTAACGTAAAAACAATTTATTTACATTGTATACCCGAAATAAACAAAACAGCAAATCTGGGCAGACATTTTGATGGTTTCGGCATTAGAGAGGAAAGAAAGCTCGTTCAAGAAAAGAGGAACAGGAATTTTTCCCCTATTGTGAGTCCAATAATGTTCTATGTAGACAGATTTAAATTGTATTTTGCTTCAATGGCATTTCTATGATATAACTTATTTGATCGAGATGTTGTTTTAAAGTTCCATTGAATTATTTTTCTTGATATAGTTTTATGTTCACTTGTGTTTAATCATTGCATTAAAGTAATAAGCGCTCGGAAGGGATATATTTGAAAAATTGCTTTCGATATATAATTAATTTAATAAATATATTTCTCATTCTTAGCTCAACTAATTTTATAATGCAAATTTATACTTTTTACACTAATCTCTATTACCATTTTTTTTTCTTTGCTCAAAGTAAACAGATACAACTGCATTTTGTGTTTTAAAGCAGTGTAAATTTCAAAAAATATATTAAAGTATGTTGTTATATTGTTCCTATTTTCAGATTAATATTGTATAAAAACAGGAAATTATGTGTTCGATTTTCTATAATGCGATTCTTTTTTAAAGCTCTTTAATGAACTGAATAAAATAATGTCTTTCAAATTCATAAAAGAAACAATAAGAATATATTTTTTAAATTATTTATATTCTAGAACTTATTAACATAAGTTTAGTTTTTAATATTTAGTTTGTTATTAATATGAGTTTAGTTGTTGATAATCAATTATTAGTATTTATACATTGCTGTAGATGAAAAAAAAATAGCAAAATAAGTTGAATGAAATGTTTGAATATTAGAAAGTAGTTATAATTTTTAAAATATGTTACTATATTGTAAATGTTGATTGATTGATAAAAGAATATTACAATGATTTATTTAAAAGAATGATAAGAGAATATGAAGACAATTTTACTCTACAATGACTGCTCTCTCTCATATTATATATATATAATATATATATCATATTGATACCGAATATACAATGATTTCAGCTCTTAAAATACCAAGCAAAAATTAAGAAAACGACTGTCGTGGCTGGTTCGTGAGTGCTTTGAATAAATAGGCAAATAGAAAATTTAACAACAAATTTATTGCAGATTCGTTCGAGTTACTCTGCTCAGTAACTCCTTCTTCCACAAGAGCAAACATTCGAATGACATAACTCTTTTAATAACACTCACACTTGTTGTCTAGCGCCATCTATGAAAGTTTATTTCCTAACGCTTCAAAATCCAATCACTACAAACGAGCGCCATCTATGAACGTTTCTTTCCTAACGCTTCAAAATCCAATCACTACACCTCCGACGTAAGAGTAGTGTTTATATGAAAGCATAAACATACCTCTGAATTAAAATTATGAATTGGATTTTAAAGTGTATCTGATAACATCAAATTATCCAAATAAAAATAAACACAAATGCAAAGTTAATTCGAATGAATATCTAATTACTAACAAACATTTAAGAAAGCAATGAGGTAAAATAAGAAATTCACAGTTGAATATAAATACCATCTTGATAATAAGAAACTCACTTATTAGTTAATATACATTAATACAATGGTTTCCAACCTGTGGGGCACGCCCCCAAGGGGGGCGTGCCCCACATACTGTATATATCTCGTGCCCCGATACTGTTGCAAGGGGGGCGTGTAGCTGTTTCCAAAATATCATTTTCAAATACAAACCAAAAAAGTCAAATAGGTGTCAAAAATTGAATCAGCCGTATACGTAATCCACAATCCTCGCCGCGGATTTTTGGTGTACAAATGCTAAAACATCCCATTCATACTCTTCTTCGAATCGAAATATCTCGTTTTCGCGTTTGGAGCCGAGTACCGGTGGGGCGTGGAATCAAAAGATAAGCACTTGCAACATCCCGGTTATTCTCGTGCTTACTTGCGCCAAACTTCAGTAAACAGAAGCGTCTGATTGTTTCTGTTTTCTATGAACAGAATTAGTTCGTTAGTAGTGCTTACGATAACCACGTTTATATATAGAATGAAACACTTTGCTTTGGTAACTTTTAAATAAATTAACATCGAGGTAAATTTCATAACAGTTATAATAGTACCTTATTAACCAGGAAATGTTAATTTAATGTTGAGGTGGTTTTTCGGCACTAGCGCGAAGTGCCAAGGGTATAAACATCCGAAACAATAAAATAACATCCTGTCCGATGTTAATATACTATTTTTTCACTACTAGCGCTTTTTTACTTTCTCGTAAATTCACCATTAACCGTTGTTGACTCGGCCAGACGGGAGTGTCGCCAATGAAAAAGCAGCAACAAAATGACTTTAGTTATTATTATTATTTTTTGCTGTCTAATCATTTTTCTTTATTTATGTTTCCGGTGGATTTTATATTCGATCAGTCGTCATTCTGTATTCGCAATTCGCTCGTCTTTATTCGTTACATTAAAATGGTAAAAATATTCTTTGAGGTCTGCTTTCTTTGCGTAAGATTCAATTAATCTTCGGAATGAGGTGAGTAGATTTTCATCTCTTAATCCTTCATCAAACATTATTCATTTATTCTAAGTCGTTAATTCTACAACCGTTTTAATTGAGTAATATGAATATTGTTATTGGAAAAATTCACGTTTATGTAAGAAGAGCGCAAGTTATTTTTATGTTGTTTATATTCCAGTAATTAATTTTGGCAAAAAAATTAGTTTTTAATTCTACATTTAAAAATTATCCCAATTAAGACTGATATTTTATTTAAAAGAAAATATTGATATAATTGTATTGTATTTTAAATTAATATAAAATCTTTGATTTAAAATAATACCTCTTTTAGACGGATAAATACGTAACTGGCTTGAAAAGAAAATTGAATGAAGCAGAAGCAGAGGGCAAAAGAGAAGATGATAAAAATATCGGAAATATATCTTCACAAAATAGTAAACCTAAATATAGAAAATATGATCCAATGTACTTATCTTTAGGATTTACATATAAGGTTATTAATGGCCAAGAATGTCCATTGTGTTTGTTGTGTATGAATACTTTGGCCTCAGACAGCATGAAACCAAATAAATTAAAACGACATCTTGAAAAAGTACATGCAGATCAAGCTGGCAAGACAAGAGAATTTTTTCAAAGAAAATTAAAGAATTTAAATAAACAACAAGAAATGTTTTCAAAGATCACGTCTGTAACACAAAAAGCATTGCTTGCGTCATATAAAGTTTCTTATAGAATTGCTAAATGCAAAAAACCCCATTCAATAGGAGAAACTTTGGTGCTACCTGCAGCTATTGACATGATAGAAACGATCCTTGGTGAATCATATGCTGATCAACTTAAAATCATTCCACTTGCAGATAATACGGTGGGAAGACGAATATCCGATATATCTGAAGATCTTTGCGATCAATTAATAGAAAAAGTAAAACTATCTTCTTTCGCGTTGCAAGTAGATGAGGCTACCGATGTTCTTAAGGATAAACACTTGATAACATATGTAAGATATGTTGTGGAAACTGATGTTAGAGAAGGCATGTTATTCTGTAAACCTATTGAATTCAATACTACAGCAAGAGAGGTTTTTAAAATCATTGATAATTTTTTTAATGAAAATGGCATTCTGTGGGAGAACTGTGTTGGAATATGCACAGATGGAGCTCCATCTATGGCAGGAAAAAATGCTGGTCTACAGGCACTAGTTCGAAAGGTGGCTCCTCGTGCAGTTTGGACGCATTGCATGATTCATAGACAATCACTTGTTTCAAGAGATATGGGTGAAGATCTACTAACAGTATTTGAAATTATTACAAGAGTTGTAAATTTTATCAAAAATAGCCCATTAAGAGGAAGACTTTTCACAAAATTATGTGATGACATGGGTTCAGAATATAGATCACTTCTATACTATTGTGAGGCATGTTGGCTTTCTCGTGCCAAAGTACTTCAAAGGGTGTTTGAACTAAAAGAAGAGATCGCCATATTTCTTAGTGATAATAATAGAGATGAAGCACGCTTGTTTTGTGACACGAAATTCCTTGTAAAACTTGCGTATTTAGTTGATATTTTTCAAAGACTCGGTATTTCAAATAAATCAATGCAAGGGACTCAAATGCATGCTTTTACGCAGAAAGACAAGATTACTGCATTTATGAAAAAATTGGAACAGTGGATAATAAGTTAAAAAAATAACTTTGACATGTTTCCCACTTTTAAAATTACCTGTCTTGCTGATGAAATAGAAGAAAGTAAAGTTCTTATTAATAATCATTTGACCAGTCTATGGAAGCAATTCTGGTTGTACTTTAAAGATCTTGACATGTCCAAATATGAATGGATTAGAAACCCATTTGTGGTTGAAAAATATGATTATTTTGGCCTTACGACAGCAGAGCAGGAAATGATAATTGACTTATCTAGTGATAGCACATTAAAGCAGATGTTTCGAGATAAAAATAATATTGTTACATTTTGGTTACGAGTAAAGGACGATTTTCCTATTTTGACAAACAAAGCTTTAGAAATTTTATTGCCATTTGTAACATCTTACCTATGTGATATTGGTTTTTCTACAGTAGCTGTCTTTAAAACAAAGTATCGATCTCGATTAATGATTGAAAAGGAACTGAGAACCGCGATTTCTTCAATGATACCATGGTTTGAGAAAATTTGTGCTGTAAAACAAGCTCAACTGTCGCATTAAATTTTTATGTTGTAGTAGTATTAATTATATATTCTTTTTTTGTTTTGTTATTATATTTCTTATAATAAATATATTATATTTTTACATAATATTGTATATTATTTTGTAGCCCATTAAATAAATTATAATATTAGTTGAGTATTTATGAAATTTGATTTTTAGATAAATTAACGGGAAGCTACAATTTGTTTTATAAAAGGGGGGGGGGGATTAATTTTTTTAAAAAAAGGGGGGACGCCGGTACAAAAAGGTTGGAAACCACTGCATTAATATATACTTAATAATGTATATAATCACTTATCAACTAATAAATACAAATTTATAATGAATATAATCACTTAGTAAAAATTAATACATAATTAAGAAAGGATTTCACTTGATAAACGTTACTCAAATGATATTTCAAATATAACTAAAACTGCTGAATGAAAATTTATAACTAACACTAGAAAAAGCTATATTCCTGTAACTAATCCTATTTCAAATAGTTTTGCACATTATACTCTTAACCAAATTTGCAAATACCAATTATTCAATATATTAAGAAAATGATAATCAGTAAAAAAACATTAAAACAAATATATATAAATATCAAGCACAAATTATTATTATTTTATAGTCATTAATCCCATATTGATATATAAAACAGAAAAATGATATTAGTACTAAAAAATGTTTTTCAGTCTATTTTGGTAATAAACGATCAGCATGCGGAATTTTAGAACCAGGGCAATTTTTTAATGTTATGTTGAATCTCTGCAAAGCAAGTACCCATCTTTGCAGTCGAGATGACTGAGGAGAGCACTTAGTCAGATAAGGAAGGGGGTTATGATCGGTAAAAGTATGGATCTCGGATCCAAACACAAGGGTTTAAAACTTTTTCAAGCTCCAAACTATAGCAAATGCTTGTCGTTCGATTGTTGACCAAGATTGTTGGTTTTGTTTAATTTTTGATTTGCATAAGCGATAGGGCCCATTTTTCCAACAGCCTGTGATAAACACGAGCCATTCCCGATTGACGAGGTATCACAATAAATCACAAAGGGTTTGCTCATATTCGAGGTGTGCAGAGGAGGAGCGTGTAACAATGCTGATTTTAATTTTTCAAAAGCAACACTATGCATTTCACACCACGGCAACACATCAAGGTTTCTTTTCTTTGTTAGTTCCGTAAATGGAAAAGCAATCTCGGCGAAATACGCAATATAATCACAATAATAGTTGAACAGGCCAAGAGCACTACGTAGTTGTTTCTTGGTTTCAGGTACGGGCAAACGAGAGATTGTTTCTAACTTAGCTGGATCAGCTTGATGCTTTCCTGAGCCAATTATGCTATTAATGCTTTCCTGAGCCAATTTCGTTTCAAAAGTATCCGAATCTCTTTTCGGTATTGTGCCCCGTTAGTTTAAAGGGCTTTTGTTAGCGGTCTTGCAATCTGTCCAAATGAATTTTGTTTTCCCAAAACTTCCTTTGCATTCTGGTCGATACGACGGCCGTCCTCACGAAATTATCCTGCAAAATTTCGTGCTTCCAAGTCATTGGCATGCCAGCATAAAGCCGATCAAATTTCATTGCTTCTCCACAATCCTCGGGCAAAAGTTTAAAAGGGAAACAAATCATGTCCGGCAGTTGGAAAAAGTAATCTTTGTTTTGGGGATGAAGCAAAGGTCATGAAGGCGCTACCGACACCGGCTCTGGAAAGGAGTCGGGAATCTGTTGGACGTCGAATGCTATGATTTCTCTCTCGAAGAAAAAGTCTCTCTCGCTCTCAAGAAAGTCGTCTGTCGCGTGTCGTCGTGCCAATGTTTCATTTATATAATCGTCCCCTGGATATCACGTGATGTTTTTCTAAAAATAGATAGAACGGGTGGGTTTAATGAACAGACATTTCAATTTTGTACAGGAAATTTTTTTGAATGAGATTTCTAACGGCAAAGCCGTCGGACACAGTCTTTCTTTCTTTCTTTTTTCTTTTCTAATCTTGCAGGGTTCCAAAGCAGGATCTTTTCCCATACTTTTGTCGGAATTTTATGCACGGGATGGTGTCGCTCTGCCACAGCTCTGACTCTTCTTAAAATTTCATAGAACTTTTCGTCGTCGCAGTAGTGACTGCTGACGTGCAAGTAGACATTTTTCAAATTTCGGTTTAAGCACCGATCCTAATTATCTGGATGGGACCTGACAAAAGACAGTACGACGTCCGTTATAACGTACTCCCAAGACGTACTGTTCTGCCAAGACGTAGGAAGTTTTGTGGTTGTACATTTTCTTCAATACCGTTTTGAAACTGGCCACCGGTCATCTTTTCGGGGGCAGCAATGGTGGAAAGCGCAAACATTTGCAACTTTAATTCGTGCAAGAGGGGACGTAGATCAGCAGCTGCATTCGTGCGAGGATCTCGACAAGCAGAAGCTGCAGTCAAGCGAGAATCGTTTTTTCTTGCAGGGCGACTGCGAGTCGTCGTCTTTTCTGAGTCGTTTGCCGGAGCTAGGCATGTCTCTTCTGCTGTCGGACGAGTCGTTGGCGGTGGAGGATTTTCCGTTGATTCTGGGCGAATCGTTGGTGTTATGAGGCATTCTCTTTGTTGCTGCAGGAGGGCGAGTCATCGGCAGTGCAGGATCATAGAGCTGGGATACTGATAGAGGAAGTGCAACCCTACTTTCGTGTAGGACAAGATAAAATCACGTGACCTTGGGACAGAATTTGTATTAGCTGTAACCACATTCTCCATTATATTTCAATGGCAGATTTTTCCCGCGTTTAACTGTTGGAATTTATAGCTTATTTAAGCCATGTTTAACTATTGCTGTGAAATTGGATGCAAAGAAAAAGCTTCTAAGGATAGTCCTGTATCTTTTCACATGTGTTTACAAAAAAATTATTCAGTTTATATCCATTTTAAGTCAATTAAAAATTTCGTAACCTCGATCACTCAGTGATTTCGGTGCTGTAACTGAGCAATATTTCTCAGTTTGGTTTAGTTATTGTATTGAATTTATTTAACATGTTATTAAGCTTCATTTAAACTGATGTAATTCCGCTATATTTTGCTACTTGCTTTATTTTAATCTCGAATGCGTTCCAAGCGCTTGGCTACAAGCTTAACGGGATTTTTTCTCGCCAATACAAGTGTTTACATAAACATTATTGACCGATTAATAATTGTGTGTTTATTTCAATCAAATACAGTTTTTTATTATTTCCTTATAAAGTTCATTATTACTTTGAGCTAGTTAGATTGAAAAAATATTGATTAATTTGTTTTAAAAAATTTGTTATATGGCTTCCGTCACTAAAATTACTAAAATGAACAGTCTTCAGATTAAATATTTAGAATTATGATAGTTAAAGATTTTCTCTCTTTTCAAAAATAATTAAGTAATCTCTTCTCAATTCTTTTAATTTTTTATATTTTTTAACTGGGATACTAAAGTAGAATCAACAGATAAAGGGTTTTAGAAAAGGTTTCCAACCAGTTTTAAACTAAAAAATAACTGCAATAATAAATAAAATTGTAAAAGACATCTATAATATATAGTTTAAGATTCTATAATTTCCACATCTAATAACAGGGTTAATATTGATAAATACATATGCACAGTATATTGAAAAAAAAAAGACTTATGTCACTTTAATAATCTGTTTTTAAAAAAGTTTTCTTTTTTTTTTCATCTGTTAGAGAGAATGATAGAAAGTATTTGAGCATGTAATGTAAAATCTTAAAATGTTTTTAGGCAAAGGAAAGAAATAAAACGTTTATTCAAAGAAGAAAAATAATCACTTTTAATTAATGCACAAAAACAACGTAAAAAACTAAACATAATTTAACTCGGATACTGGTGTGAAAAAGAAAACATTATTTTCGAAACCAGTTTGCTTGGTTTTCAAGGAATGAATATTTATAAACATATATAAATAATATAAACCGTTTAGGAAATGAAATAGGATTTATTTCTATAGGACTTCCGGTCGGGTTTAACCGGAAATGAAAACCGACCGAACCTAATGCCGGGAAGCAAAATGTTGCGCGGCAGTTTTTGAGTATGCCAACATTTGCGATATGGCGCCAAAAAGATGCTCTTCCAGATTTCTCTGAAGTCACCTGACTCATGTTGGACGCACTTATTTAGACAGGAAACAAGCGACTAGCTCCCTCCATTTATATATCAGCTCTATGTGCAGGACAGCTTTCGAGGCATCTTTCGAGACCCTGCCAGCATACTCCCTCACACTCCCCCATGCTAACATCCAATAGGAAAGAGTCCTGACACACGCCACATCACCCACCCACACATACTATGCTATACAACCCGATCTCCTGAAGATGACCATGGCCTAATCATGGAAAACAGCAGTTGTGATTCCTATTCTCAAACCTGGCAAAGATCCTACTATCCCCTCCAACTATAAACCAATTTCCCTCTTGCCAAACCTAAGCAAAATTACTGAACACTTCATCCTAGAAAAATTAAACAACCACCTCAATGATTGCAACATACTAGTCCCCTTCCAATTTGGATTCAAACCCAAACTATTAACCCCCATCAGTTATTAAGAGCAGTTGAATTTATCTCCTCAGGATTTGAGAAGAGAGAACACACAGGTGCTGTTTTCCTAGACATCCAGAAAGCATTTGATAGAGTGTGGTTAGAAGGACTAATTTTTAAATTTATTAAATACAATACCCCCCATCTCTCATTAAAATAATTATTTCAATCCTATTCAACAGAAAATCCACAGTTAGAGTCAACGCCACACTCTCCAAACTCCGCTCCATACAAGCAGGCGTCCCACAAGGGGCAAAACTGCCCCCAACACGATACTCCATTTATATTAATGACATTCCACAAAATTTGAACACTAAACTCTGCGTTTTCGCAGATGACATCGAGTTACTGGCCAAAAACAGAAACATAAGATACATAACACACACCCTTAACAAACATATCAAAGACCTCGAAAGCTTGTTCAACGAGTTCAAAATAGCCATAAACGCAACCAAAACTGAAGCAGTTCTCTTCACAAAAAGAAATAAAAGACCAAAAACCAACATAATCATCAATAAAACAATAATCCCCTGGTCTCAGGAAGCAAAATACCTAGGAATAATTATGGACAAAAACTTAACCTGGAAAGCCCACATTAACTACATTAAAAACAAATTCCGAGATAACTCACGTAAACTCTACCCCATAATTGCTCGGAATTCAGAAATGTACAGGGAGAATAAAGTGCTTATTTATACTGCAATGCTAAGACCTGTCCTAACATATGCCTGTCCAGAATGGGCATATGCCGCTAAAACAAATTTCAACATCATCGACAGGTGCCAAAATATCATTCTAAGACAAATCACAAAAGCGAGATGGTTCATGAAGAATGAAGATATTAGACACTCATTAAACATCACACCAATAAAAGAATTCATCCAAAAAATAGTAACAAAATTCTTCACAAACTTGGAAAAAATAGACAACCCAGTCATTAAAGAAATAGAAATTTACACCCCCACCCCCAACACAAGAAGACCCAGACTGATCCTGATCTAACTTAAATCGTCACAAACCCGCTTGTAACTCAATTATTCTCAATAACTTAAATTTAATAAACTAAATTTAATCACCCAAATTAAAATAAAATCGAAAATCTAACTACATTCCTTCATGAACCGTCTCACCTCTACCATTGGTCAATTCACTACCCCATCCTCCACCCACCCACTCTATAGCAAGCTGAAAGATTTTCCTTTCCCATCGCACCCCAGAACCCAAGCTTCTGATTGTACAGTCAGCACACCACGTCTAATCCAGCAAATACCGATGCTCCTGACGACCCAACCTCATTTCCAGACCTTCCTCACTTCAGAACAAACGAGGTAGTCATGCTTCCACATTCTTACCGACCGGGAATGGCGCCAGAAATCGTTTCCTTGTGATGACCACGGCAAATACTGACTGTTAGGCCTCCTCTATGCTACCATTACCGGGGATAAGCCCCTGCCGGGGCTAGGCGCCTCGACAATACAACTCATAAGGATAGTTTTCGAGGCATCTCTTTGATGCTGATGATGTGCGAGTCGTTGGCGGTGGTGCCTCACGGCAACGGCGGTGAATATAGTCCAGAAACGGCGGTGAATATAGTCCACTCGTCGAGAAATGGTGTTGCAAATGGACTGTAGCTCGGTGAAAAGTCTTTCAAAATTGTTCCAGAATAAGCGGCGTGACTAGAAATTCCTTGTTGAAGTCAAAAATCTCGTTATCGTTTTGGAAAGTCTCGTTAGAAGCCATGATTTAAGAATGTTGCAAAAATGTTTCTCACGCTGACTTTTATATTGTTTGATAGTGGAAACAAAACAAGTGATTCTAGAAAGTTTGAGTGATGATGCAACTATTTATTTTCATGCGTCATTCCTTATAGAAGAGGAAACAATTTTTTTTCTGGAAAGTTCGTGTCTTGTCTTAAATGGTTCTATATATATTTTTAATTATTTGTTTGACTCTGCACGATACAATGTCAAATTCTCATTATTTTGTAAAATTTCACACAATGAAAAATATACGTTGCCTTGTCATCAGACCTAACAACTTCTTTGGGAACCATTGGGAAATTAATCTGGAACATGTGTTTGTCGTCGTCGATGGTTGCCGTTTCGGCTACTGCCGTTGTTGCGACATGCATTGCAATTCTTCCTCGTCTGTCACAAAGATCAAAATATTGCCATTTTCTTCTTCTTTGTCGCATCAACGTTTGGCTGTTGAAATAGTCTGTCATCGGTTTCAAGCAACGATAAAACTTTAAAAATTCATTACGTGACATTTCCATCAACTCGAGTTCGTTGATGATATCAACATGATTGTCGTCATCGAAACGATTCGACGATTGGCTCTCGTCGTATTCGAAAAAAGATATGATCAAATAAATTTGTCTTCTTTTCAAACGGGAGGGGGAAGGTTCGTGATTTTTAGTTTGCGAAATCTACGGGTTCTTGCATTTTTATTTTGAGTCCTGCATATTTGTATTCTGTACTTCGAAGTACAGTAAAGGGAAGCGAGTATGCATTTGGAACATTATTCAATAGAGCTTTTATTCATTAGATGAAAATAATATCTTCACATTTACTGTAACGAGACCACACAAAAAACTTCATTTGTCTGAGTTGTTGCGCTTTGAACATGCATGAGAATGGACGTACAAATAGATGGCTAATTCTTAAGGAATTATTTCATAAAAATCTACACATGAGCTCTAAAACTGAGCATCAAATTTCTTTTATGCAAGCCTTTCTGTATTTGTGGCATCACATTTAAATACATAATTACAGACCAACAGGCAGCGAAACCTTTAACAGAGTTGATTCAAAATTTAAATAAAAAAATCTGCATTTTAGAGGCTGAACTTGGAATTTCATTTAATTTGTTGAGTTACCGTGTTTACATACATACTAATTTCCACATGATCTATTTTTCGTCAAAATGACATGAATGTGCATACGCAAAAGCCTGGAGGGTTTTAGAGTCCGTCGTCAAATAATTGCTCTTTACGTTAAGGTGTTCATCCATAATAGGGCAGCTAGACTTCAGATGAAAATTTAATCAAATCTTAAGAATTGAATAGTCCAAAAATTCACAGAATCTTTACATTCGGTGTAAAAACCTCAATATAATTTTTATACTTCTAAATCTAATTGTTCCTGAATTATATTAACAGATATAAATAAAAAAAAATTCTTTTTCAGATTCAAGTAGATTTCAAACGGGGAGATACATCAAAATTTAGAATTTTTTGATGATTTCAATACCTTTTCTTTGTCATCATACACGAAAAATGATAATGAAAATTCAGTTTTATAAACTTTCCTTTTCTTATTAACACTTAGGCCTACGATTTGACGTAACTCCCTGATTAGATATCTTATTTGTGACATTTATTATTCCCTTTATCTGTTAGCATAATGCCCCTGGTGTATTGACCAAAAAGAGGAATGATGCAGCCACTTTTGGTCCACTTGCACGGCCTAGAATCATCATGAAATTCAGTTTAATAGATCTTTGAACTTGTTTGGACTGTAACAATACAGTAATTTTGATTTTAAAAAAGAGGATTTCCTGCAAAGTGTATAATAATTATCCATTATTACAAGAGAATGAAACAAGTTCAAAACTTCATGTCAGCCATTTTACTATTAGAGCAAGTTTGACATTATTTCACTAACTAGACCATTTAACATACCACTTTCCAATGCATCAAGGAAATGTGTCAAATCAAGGTGTTATGTGTCAAATATAAAGAGATGAATAATATCATTCAAACATACACGAAATGCATGCAATATTTAAAATTTAAGAGAAAAACATATGTACAAAGAATATGCATTTTTCAAAGAAATAATGTAATCTTTATTCCCGTAAAATAACCACATAACAAATAAATAAATGAATAAATAAACCTTGTAAAAAGCAGGTTTGTAAATGAGAATCTAGGCAGCATCCAACCAGACAATTGAGTTATCAATATTCATCCAGGAGATGATTACAGATGAATTGTCATTAAGCTGTTATCAGGCTGAATAAAGATGAAATCTCATTTACAATTTGTACATTACGAGATGATGCACATGTCCTCTGTTCCAGTCACAGTTTGGATTTCTTCAAAACTATTAGCAGCCATTACAACCTCTACAACCTGCAAAAACAATTTAGTGTTTGGAATGTCATAAAGTTACAATACAGATAGAATGTCATTTGGCAAAAACATTTTTTTTTCCTTCAATTTATTAAGGTTTACTTCATCTGTTTGAGTAATCATATAGATCTAAACATGAATAACTATTTTTTTCATATACATATATAATTTTTGTTGAATTTTAATGAAATTTGTCATATTTTCACTTTTAGACAAGAGGAAGATAACAATTAAAAATCAACAAAGTTTTGGGTACTTCTCAGCTATTTTTCAGTCTTAGCAGTTATATTAATTTTTTTTTACATTAATTGAAATTTCCAAAAACCTATTTAATGACATCAGTTTTATTACTAAACATTTCCTCCCTTAAATTTCACATAATCTGTAACAATGTAAAGAAGATATTCAAACTTATTTTATGATTTCATGAAACTATTGAATCCTGTGCTTTTGTATGGACATTAACTCTAAAGTAATATTTTACAATCAGATTTCTTTCATAATATAAATATTATTTAATTTATAGGCACAGTTATTTATAGTAGACTGATCCCATTAATTTCAGCCTTATTGAAATGCCAATGTAAATAATTTCTAAATAATTCCATATTGATAGCTTTAACAGCTAGGGAAGTGAATATTACAGGTGTAAAAACTGGTCATCATAAATAGATAATTTAACTCATATAAATGGAAAAGATTTTAAAAAAATTATTTTAAAATATGATTAAACCTTATAAATTGTATCAAATTTAAAATCAAAAATACAAAATTAATTACTTTCTGAAAATCTTGCATTTATTTATATTTACACATATATGGAATTCTAAGAAAACTCAGGTGCAACATCAGAAATATTTAAATTTTCTGGCCTTCAATTTTTAGAACATTTCAACATCATTGACAACAATTTCAAAAGAAACTAAAACAGAAAATCAACACAATTAAAAATCAACACAATAAAAAGAACTAAAACTTATAAACATTTTTTAACTGAGAAATTATAGAGCTAAAGTTAAACTTATTTTATTGAACTTTTACAAAATAAATTTACCATCTTCAATTCCCTTTTAAATTAGATATAACAGATTAATTTACCATTCATATGTATCCCTAGAAGACTTCAAGTCATTTATATTCAATTACGCAGTTATTAGAAATGCAATGATACAATTTCAATACTTACACTAAAATAAGTAGTGAAGTCAACATCTTGATTTCTTATGAGAAAATCAAAAAATTCAAATATTTCCTTTATAAAATTCTGATTTTTTATATAGCGGCAGTTTTTCTCACAGTAAAAGTTAATTTTAAAAATACACACACTAAGTTAAGAAGTAGAAATTTTTAATATTTTCCATGCTTTATGTCAAACCAACTAATATTCCATAAGCCTAACAGAATTCTTATTTTCTACTGATATCAATGAAAATAAGATCATAATATTCAGATACTCAAATCTAAGTTATCTAATAATAAAGCCCAATCTCTGTGTGTGTGTTGGCGCTCTACAGGTTCGACTGTTGGACCTATAGCTACCAAATTTGGTACATGTATACCTTGGAAGTCGGGAATGTGCACCTCGGAGTCCCCTTTTTCGAATTTTTAATTAGAAGTTGAATTAATTAAAAATTAAGCGGAATTTCGACGTTTTTCTGCTATAACTTCTGAAAATATTATTGTACAAAGTTGATTTTTGCATCAAGTTAAAGATTAAAAAATTAGCTTTCTAATAGAATCAGTGTTTCAACATATAACTTAAATTTCTATTTTTAAAGAAAAGATTTAACCATATTTTTTCAACAATATATTTCAGACAAAACAATACACTTTTAAAACAAATGATTCAAAACAAACGAAAAACACGTGATTGGATGAAATGAAATAAATATTAAATGTCACGTTTTCTAAAAAATAAATACAAGGCAAAGGTTTCTATGATCGTTTGCAATATCTATATCATTCATTTAGTAAATCAGTATTTTGTTTATGGTAAACATGCTTGAATTTATACAGGATACGCATTAAAATTCGTGTCAAATGGCTAATTTGTAAATCATTAGTAATTGGCGTGCATATTGTTATCTACTGTAAACTTGGTCTAAATAATTGCAATAATAATAATAATTACATTTTATGTAACTTGAAACAAAAAATGCATTGATGAATGACTGTTAGATTCTTTCATACTTTGCTCTGTGAGTTATATTTAACAAAATATTTTTACTAATATTTTAAGCAAAGTTGTTACATCAATCAGTTTTCTAGGCAATCTTTAAAATTGACTGATTTATATAAAAAGGAATATTATTATTAAAAAGTGCTCTCTTAGATCTTTTACCACCATTTAAAACCTATATAACATTTCAGACTAATCAACGTCTAGAATTACTCCAAGGTTGATAATCAAATGAATATGTGTTTGCGTATATGAATGAAAGTGTGTGTGTGTTTGTTAATGCTCTACACACCAGACCATATGATCTAGAAATATATCATTTAGTACATGCATATTTACTTTGGAGGATGAAAAAACATACCTAGACGGATTTTTGTTTGAAAACTTTTATTAAAATTACGCTAACATTCTGAAATTTTCTGATAACTTTAAAAAATATTATGGTATAAAATTGTTTTTTTTAAATCCGTTAAAAATGATTTTTTTCATTGATATCAATGTTTAAATCTATAAATTCAGTTTCTATTTTTAAGGAATTAAAAAAAAAAATATTTTCCACATAATTTCATGACAACTTATTGCGAGTCATAGAGTGATATATTGCAAGAACAAATAATTGTAAGGCTTCTACAATAATATGAATTACATGACTATCGAAATGTAAATATATTTGGCTGAGAAGTTATAAAGAGAGCAATGCGCATTAGCATTTAATTGAAAATTTTAAAATGCATTACTCTTGGCGAACCAGCTGATCGCCAAAGACGGCTAGTATCAAATAAAAACAAAATACATACAACAGAAAATTGCTACACAGATCATACCAATAATATAGATATTGATAGCTTTAAAAAATATTAAAAAAACTGATATTAACTTTTCTATACTACAGAAAAAGCAGCTCCCCCCCCTTTTATTTTCTTTAAAAAAATGTAGTCTTTTTGCAGGATAATTACAATAATCTTTCAAAAATTCAGTAAACCAAGATTAAATAAAAATTTCATATAACTCAAAATCTCAAAGGAATGTATAAAAATTCAATTTATCCATACCTTAAATTATTTTTTGTTATATTTCTCAAAATCTAATAGCTATAATTCTAATTGTTTTGGACTGATTTTTTCTATCTCCATCAAAAAAATAGTTGATTCTTCTTTGGTTTCTTTTTTTTATTCGTGCATATAAGGCATATCCTTAAGTTTTCATGGTATTTCGATATCTTTTCTTTTCATTAAAAGGGATACTGCACTTCTTTTCAATGATTGTAGTTAGAATACACTTTAAACATCAGAAGCTATCTTTCAAATATTCATGTTTAATTACTTAAAGAAATATATTTTAAAATTTAAACAAACCAAAATCTGTATCTAGAGATGCATCTCTTTAAAAAGATGATTACAATATATATCAGAATCTATTGATAAATCCACATATATTTTAAAAACTCTTTATTAACATAAGGATATTTTTTGATATAAATTTTGTTTAACTATATTATTTCGCAGTTATTGAACGTTGATTCTTTTAAGATTTAAATAAATCTAAATCTATGAAGTTTCTCTATAGATGTCTAAAATGTGAATCTATTAAATCAATAGACTAAAATCCAATAAATAAATTACTATTATCTTAAAATTATCTGTTTTTTTAACAATTATATAAATTGTAAATAGATAACAAAATTAAAATCAAGATTTACTTATTCATTTATAAGCTATCTTATCCAAGCAGTAATATGAATCTTCAATAATATTTCATTAGATTGGATTACATGGTATTCATTTATTAAATTTTAATAACTACGCTATATAATAAATCTTAATTATTTTATTAATATTTTCAAAATACTTTTATTATTTCAAGAACCTGGATTCAAAGGAAAGTAAAAGATTCAATGTGTACAGTAATACGGCAGTGACAAACTTTTGGCTTAACTGCAATCCACCAGTGAGCATAGACAAATAAGACATCATTAGCAATTAATAGCTGGCATGCAATTAATTTGAAAATAAGAGTATGACTTGTATCAATACATAAGTAAGCATAAATATCAAAAAAAAAAAAATTTTTTTTTAAATGAAGCTAACATATTTAGTTAAAATGAAGAATAGTGTGCCCCCCCCCTAGTTTCTCACCAATATGACAACCAAACAGAACGTTCTCCTAGTAACCCTAATTATTTTTTGTTTATTACTTTTTACAATAATTAAGTTGCACATGAACTACAATTACTTTATGAAAAATGTTACATTAAAAATAATAAAAAATATCGATTAAGGATTTTAATTTTGTTCTTTATTATAATTGAAAGCTTTTTTTCACAACTAATGAAAACTACGGTTCTATTTTTAATGTGAATACAAACAGGAAATACTTATTTTCAACTGTGAATATGCGCTTTAAAAAATCGTCTGCATTCATACTTTGAGAAATTGCCTGCATTCTTGCGTTAAAAGTCAGCTGTATTAAAATCCTCCGCAGTTCTCATAATTCTTTTGGGTCTTTAACATTCGTTTCCTTCATTATTCGTTATGTAAGCAATTGTGCAAAGTCGGGTAAATGTGCATATATATATATATATATAAAGTTGATGAAGTTAGGAAAGGATATTTGTTTGTATGTACTGTTCTTGTTATCCACACAGTTCTAATGTTCAATGCTCTAGCGAATCTACTAGATTCCCGCACCCGTTGATAGCGAAGCCATAGGTATTTTTAAGTTAAAAAATTCTACCCGGAGCCTTTTTCAGATGCCGAAAGGCATCGCGAGCTCCTAAATTTTGCTCTTTACACAACAGACCTGCGCAGCCAGTGTGAAAATTTGAAAATGGTTAATAAAAGCAGCGATAAAGGTTTAAAAAAACAAATTAAAATCTCAGTTACAGATTGCATGAACTGAGATTAAAATAAGAATTACTTCTCAGTTAAGATCATAATTTTAATGCATAATGTGGTAACCATAATGCGGTCAATACATTTGACGTAAAAGTCACGTGTACTTATGCGCATGACATTTAAACCTATATCCGTAAAGCTTTAGTAGATGAGTCTGTCTATAACGATTCTCGCCAAGTGTGAAGCGGAATTTTTGTTTACATTTGAAGTTATAACTTTGAATAATTTTCTTTCCTCTTAGTATATATTACAAGATGAAATACTTTAAAATGAAATTGAAGAGTGATTATCGTATAAAATGTTTTTTTAGTTTCCTTTCAACAAACAGTCCTGAATTGCGTTGTTAGCATTGGAATGGAAGGTTGTAAGCCCACTTTGAAGTCGGTAATATGATACGATCTTTTTGAAGAATTTATTAAATGTGTGCCCATTTACTAACTATAGGAAACAAAAAAACACTATTCCAGTAATTTTTATACTGCGACAGCATATCTGACAAGCGATTTTCATTAAAAGCTATCTCATGTGTATATTAGAGCCGAATGATATTGTGATGAGACAAAGGTTTCCAAATTGAACAAAAACAATACAAAGTATGATATAAAGGATTTTTAGTTGATGACATTAAAATAAAATGCATTATGAGGTTTTACTTTTTAATTATGAATCTTAATGTCTTCTTTATCTTTTAGTAATCTATATTATTCAACTATTGCTGGGTAATCATGTTTAATAAAAACGAGTAATTGGTTTATTCTAAGCTTTTTTCCCCTATTAATTATCATTTTTGTTTCTTGTTTTTAAACTGAAATTGATTGTTATAATGTCATGCTATATCATAGTGGACCTCAGTCATTCCTGTTTACTGATATTTTCATTAAAAATCAATTTCCATATCAGCATTTATTATATATTTTTTATTTCCAATTTCATTGCTACATGGGTGCTTCATTCTTTTTTTTCTCTCCCTGTTTCTTTAATATATCAATTTTGAATCATAAAATTCTGTAAAGACATAAAAGAGTTTCTTACAATTCCTCTTTACATCCTATTTAATTTTTATATGCATATATATTTATCATTTACCCTACTCATATTTTTTAAATTTACTGCATTGCATGTTTTTGTTTTATTTTATGATATTCATTCAGTGTAGCTTTATCATTTAAAAACGCATTTCAGAAACGTTCTGCTTTAAAAGTATGTTGCTTAACATTATGTTTTTATTGGTTATAAAAAACTGTTTGGTATCTAGAATGTTTCTGTTCAATAAAATTGATTTCATCATTTACTTTGACATTCTTGTCATGCTATGTTTATATTATTTCAAAATGTCTAGAATAAAAAATAATTTTTGAGTTATTTTAAATAGGTGATTGATTATATTGAGAAAACCATTTGATTATATTTTTTGAATAAGTATTCATATGTATTTTATTTATATTTTTTGTGATGTGTAATAAAAATTATGATGTAAATATTAAATAGTTTGCTTGTTTTTTTTAGGGATTTCTACAAATTAATATGAAGTAACTGAATCATAAGTTGCACAGATTTAAAAAATGGTATCTTTATCTTTTATATTGCATAATTATCATAACGTGTAAATAATAATTACTTTGCTTGCTTGTTTGTTAATGATTTCAACAAACTAAAATAAAATAATTCATTTCTAAGTTGCATAAATTTAAAAAATGGTATCTATATCTGTTATATTGTATAATTTGAAATTGCAATCATAATTTATTCAATCTATACAAATTTGAGTTTCATGTTCTTTCCTCTGAGCAAATTGAAACCACAAAGTGTCAATATTAATAAAATTATTTGCATAAGAAAAATATGTAATAATTTAATTAGTAAGCTTAAAAATGCTAATTTATTAAAAAGTAATAATTATTTAAAAGAAACTATGTTCATAAAATTGAACATTCAGTAACATTTCAATAATATATATGAAAGAACATATGTAATTTTTCAAAAACACTGCCATAGCCATTTGTCAAAATGGATACTTCAAAAAAAAAAAAAAAAAAAGATATGGGAAAGGAAGGAATAAAATGGCATCAAACTAATTAAAAACCTATATTAATTAATTATGCAAAACAATAATTACATTTAAAATACTAATTAAAATTTAATATAAGATGCGAAATTACATTACTACGAGAATTTGGAGAAAATGATACAAAATATTAATTTGTTCTTCAAAAATATCAAAAGATTTATATAATCATTCGGCTAGCGTAATATTTAACTTCAGTGTTAATGTATCGGATCAACGTTATCGGTAGACTTCCCGATATGCGTCGAACGCTTGAAAATTGTACACAAACGGTTTGTGTGGTACATGATTATAAATTGACCCCATTGTTTCATAGAAGAGTTTGTTTATTTTGTCCTCCGTCTTTATTGGCGACTTGGCACTGCAAGGAGCACACTATTCTTCACTTTTGCCACATATTTCTCAATTTTAAGATTTTTTACAATTATACTAATGGTTCAGTTATTTAGTGATCATGTATGTTCTCTGCCAAATACATTATAATTCATGCTGAATGTATGTGTCAATTCCCAAAACAATCCTATTGGTTAATTTTGGGGAAATCACAAAAAAATAACTTATTCTTTTTTTTAAAATAAAAAACAATTATTTCATCAAAATAAAAATCTATTACCACCAGAAGTTTTTTTGCGAATGAAGTGACAAATTTAACTAGAAATAAAATTTAAATAATAAAAATAATATATACTTACATTTCCTTCCAACAACTGCTCTGATAGTGACATCGGGTGCGGCTTTAAGAACCTGTTGCTACAATTCCTTGAAGCGATGCTCGTAGCCTCACAAACCACCGAAAGAAGAAATAAGAACATCTTAAATCAGATAAAGTCATAAAATATTCAACATTGATCCTTAACGTTGATTTAATTTATTGATTGCTATTCGCAAATTACAAATCTAACATGTTCTCTCATTCGAATTCTTTTAAAATTATGCATTAAATAGATATATTTTTTAAAACTTTGAGGAGAGTAAAAACAGCTCACATAAAATATTGAAGAATATTAATTGAAAAGTTACGTGTAATTCATAAAAAAAAGTAAAACTAATACATACCAATACTCCACTTCTACTGAGACTCCCATTGTGAACTGGTGATCCTTACGGAGTAATTTTTAAAGAATTATTGCAACAGCTTCGGAAAATCTGAAAGTACAGTTTTGTTTACTTCCTTTGATGCATTTCTATCATTTCATTATTTCTTCATTTTCTATCATCATGAAGCTGCCATATATCGTTTCAGCTTAAAAAATTAAGAACTAAAATTATTAGATATAAATTACTGAAGAAAAGTTGATATATCAAAACTTATTTGGATAAAATCAAATCAAAATTTGTTTTTTAAATCAGTGAAGTGGGAAAAAAAAAAAGACAGGAAAATCAAATGGACCTTTAACGTATTCCTGAGGGTTGTGTGACTTTAGCGTAGTCATATGCGTACGACTCATAAAACTGTCAATTAATGGTCTCGTTTACAATGGGAATGTGTTACTGTAAAGGATAAGTTTCAGAAGAGGCCGCAACATTTTAAACGTTATCTGAAAGTGTCAGATTTGGTGAGAGTTAATATGTCTAGCAAAATTTCGAATACTTAATGACGTTGCATTTTGATACTATCTGAATAATTTATACTTATTTTTTATGAAGCATGAATAGCTTTTCAATGAGTTTATTCAAAAAGGTACAAAAAAATTAATGACAAATGTTTCTTTTCATATAAATACTGTATCCACTTTGAAACAATAATCTAGATTTTAGTATATATATTACTACACATAAATACAATGATTTGTATTAAACAAATGAGTTGGTTTCATTAGTTTTAGTCCTTCTTGATTCGTTTGTTTGATTCAGCATGTTCCAACACTGAAATGTGTGTTATTCACATATAGGAACTTTAAAAAAAAAAAGACCATCTCTTAAGTATGAAGTATAATTAAATGATGTTAAAAGTACTCAAACAGTTTGTAAGATGGAAACAGCTATAAAAACAATTCTTGAAATGACGTAAGTAGTAAGAAATGCTTCCAACTATGGATGATAATTTTCTATGCTATATCAGTTTTTAAAATAATTCCAGAGTACAACAACATTACAAATACATCACAGTAGATTGAATGCTTTTAAGTCATTTTCTGTTTATCATTGTCGATTTAATTTTATCGTTGTTACACTTTTTTTTAAAATCTGAACTCTGATAAAGATAAATTATTTGTTCATTATATGACTTTGTATTTTGTATATGAAATATTGTAAGGACACGGTGTATAGAATAAGCAGCTTACTGTATATTAATATTTTGTTAACTGGTCATTTTTATCAGTGAAAATTTGTAGGCCATATTAACTGAATTCAAATTTAATTTTCTTCTAGTTACACTATTTATTAAACCAATCTACGGTTGAAATATAAAACAGAATTTAAAAAAATATTTACATTAATATATGCAGTAATAAATTTACATTAATATATGTAGTATATGTTCTTCAGAAACTTTAATTTTTTTAAATATCATTCTTATATGTAAAATAAGTCATTAACAATACTGCTGGTAATACACTATTCAACAATACACACCTACACCTTCATTGAAATTTTTACCGATAAGGTAAGCGTTTTCTTAAACCATATTTTAAACAATGTAACTATTTCTAATTTCAGAAGAATTCATGACCATTTTAAACCTTTCAGGGGCCCTGAGAAAATGCAAATGTCGTCCTTTTTCCTCCAAATTTTTATTGATTTTATTTAACATTTTATTCAGAAATTTTAATTTGTAAAATTTTGAAAACTGAAGTCGCATGTCCCTTTCTGAAAAGTCCATTTCAATACTGCACATATAAAAAATTTGCATAGTCAAAACACAAAATATTGGAAACAACTTTTTATAACACTCTAAAAATATTGTAAAAGGAGGGAACATATATATATATATATATATATATATATATATATATATATATATATATATATAC
>JAPMOQ010000382.1:13759-48996 GCA_026543055.1 Argiope trifasciata | reverse complement strand
ATATATATATATATATATAACTCTACATTTTTTTTAGAATTATAACATTGCATAATGAGTAACTTGTAAATGGTAATCAGGAATATTACTAGAATAAAGTTCCAAAATTAATTTAATCAATACTTGATTATGATTGAATAAATTTGACTGCAGGGTCCTCTGTCATTAAATGAAAGTATTAAACTAAATAACTTTCTACAACTACAAAAAATATCAACTGCTGAGGGACTCCTTCACAATTGCCAACTTTACCTATTTAAAAATTTTGTATTTCCTCCTCCTCCTTGATTAGAATTACATAAATAATCTCTTTGACTGTTGACATTACAGCTCCTGTATAGTAGATTCAAATCTCTTGGGAATTTAATTATATCTATTAAAAGTTTTAGGGCTAAGTTTGGGGGCTCCCATTGATTTGGACATTCTTAAACATTTTTATTTTTTATTTTTAAATCTAGTTATCTCACAATGAGCTTAGAGTTTGCAGAAGTCCAGTCGAGATCATTATTAAAATTCGAGAGCAAATGAATTTAGAACATTAGTTTCTTTATTAAAAGAAATAAAGTCAGACTTCTGTTATTGTATTGCAGGAGAAACTATTGCTGTAACATTAAGGAAAATTTTATAGCGATGTTTTAATTCTTTATAACTATATAAGTGAACATTCATTTCTATTTCTATAATGTAAAAAATATATTATTCTCCAACCAGTAATTTCTCACAAAATGAAAATAGAATCTAACCTGCAAGAGCACGTTAACCTATTTGCATCAATAGCCTATATATACGCTCAATTTTCATCGTCACTATCACTGGAGCGTATATATATGCTGCAACATGAACAAATAATCATAAGGCTTCTATAATAATATGAATTATATGACTATCGAAGTTTAAGTATATTTGGCCGAGAAGTTATAAAGAAAGCAAGGCGCATAAGTATTTAATTGAAAATTTTAGAACGCATTGCTCCTGGCGTACCAGTTGGTCGACAAAGCCAGCTAGTATTAAATATGATTAACTCAAAGAAATGCTTCCCCTTATCTTCTAATGCAAATAAACAACAACAAAATAGAATTTGATGATAAAGGTTATAAAACGAAGGAAAGCAAAATAAACCCAGCTTGTAATTCATGTAATAGTAATTATGTGTAAAGTATTTAATGTATTTCCTTTAACATAGAATAATCTTTCAATTAATGTTGGTAGATCATAAAACATATGGTATATCAAAATGTTTTAATTTTCGTAATATATATTAGAGAAATCCTTTTAATTAGTATATCAATGTGTATAATTTTCACTAAGATACACCTTTAAAAAAGTTTGTTCCCAACAATTGCACATTTATGAAATAATAAAAAAAAGACAACTAATTTTGATTTTACAATATTTCACAAAAACTTTAGAGTTTTTGAATAACCTTTCATTGATTTTATAAGCTTTTGTACAGTGCAGAGAAAATTTTATTGCATACAGAAAACTCATGTATAGTTGATATACTAAATCTACGATAGCCATGAATCTAATTTGTTTGTTTGGAAGAGTGTACAGATAAAATTTCAGATGGAGCTGTTAACTCTTAAATATCTTTTTTAGAGAACCTAATTTCTTTTTTAAATACATTTCTTAACTTAAAAACAACTTTTATGCAAATAAAAATACAGTTATTTTGTTCTTTTGTAACTTTCAAGAACTTTTTGAATTCGAAATTATATATATATTCATGATATTTGAGTTGTGTTTACAAATGAGGTTAAATTAAAAAAGTGAAAGAGTTAAATGAAATTTTCCTTTTCAGTTTTCAAATATTTATTGCATAACATTAGTCTATCAACTTTATAAATAATTACAATTACAAATGACTGACGATATTGAACACAAAAAATGTTATCTTTAACGTAAATTATCTCAAAATTAAAAAAAAATCATTAATTTTATTGGTTTATCAGCATTTAAGCTGCGTATTTTTATTCTATAAAAAGAATACAGATCTTAGATAGTATGCATGTTTTATAGTCAAAATCTTCCGTCTATATTTTTGTATGCTAAGATGAATTTTTCATATAAACGAGAATATCAGATTTTTAAATATAAGATATTTTTTATAACTATATCAGGCTTATTAAATTATTTATTTCATTTCTATATGAATTAGTTATTTTATTTCCAGAAATTCAAAATCTTTGAACAGATTTTATTTCAAATAGTAGGAAATTTAACAACAAATACATATTTAACTGATCAACTTAATTTAAAACAATTAGAATCGTATGTGATGGTAATACTTAAAATATGGTGTAACTTTTTAGAATGGAATTTCTATTTCAGCTTTTGTTTTAATTGATTTTTATTTGAGAATTATATTTAGTATACTTTGACTGTGACTGAATAATTCAGGAAATTCAAGCATAAAAATGCAAGCGTTCCTGATGTATTTAGACGTATACTTTAAATTGGCAACCAGTTATTAAGATATGATTAATGATTGATGAAAATTTCAATTGCTTCCACAACAAATCGATCTTAAACTTGAAATTTTGCTATATATACATATATTGTTATTTCAAAACCTTTACTCTGTTTTTCATCTTCAATGTACTCTGCACTTGCTTTATTTTCTGTTCATATTTTATATACAATATTATATATATTTATATATCAATTACGTCACAGGTAAAGGCAGCAGTATTTTAAAATGGAGGCATTCTAAAAAAAAATTTTAACAGTGTTTCATTCTGAAGTTAAAACTTGTTTGTCAATACAAAAATTATGAAAAAATTATTACAGATATAACTAATGTTGAAACCTACCCTTCATGGAAACATAAATCTAATCTTCATAATCTGGTAACAATGATAGGGATAAAAAGAAAGAAAACAATGTTCTTAACAATAAGACAAAAAAAAAAAAAAAGAAGATGATGAAATATTCCTACGTCTTGCTTTTTTAAATGTTTTTTTTTGGATTTTAAGATGCTATAAAAACTATTTTTTTTACTGCAAAATTTTAAAAAGTTATCACGAAAAAAAAAGTGAATATTTCTTTTATTTTCTGGTTCATTAAAATTCTAACTAAAAATTCAATAAATCCCTTTTCTATCCTCCAAAATATATATTTGGTAATTTGAAAGGCATACAGCCCAGTGTTTAGAGAGCCAGCATATACACATAGAGACAAAAGTTTTTTTCCTTATGTTTACTTAAGGCCTTATCACACGGTGAAATACTGTCTGTACTTTCCGTCAGCTATTTTCCATTTCTACCCTCAGTACCGGTCAAGCAAGTTTTTCATAATCGACAACTTTTTCTAACCAGCTAGAAAATGCCAATGATAGTGATGAAAATATTGTCCGCAAGGGAGAAATTCAACCAATCATGTGAAACTTTGAAGTGACGTCACGATGATGTCATTTTCTGCTGACAGAAAGTGCCGACGATACTTTACCATCTGATAAGGCCTTAAGACATTTTTGAATTATCTGTCACAGACAGACATAACGCAAAAATGTGTGTGATCTTAGAGATCTAAAATATAAATATTCATCAAAATCTTTTTTTTTTTTTGATGATTACAACACATTATCTCTACTTCTTCTATGAAAAGATTTAATAAAATAATATAAAGATTAATAAAGAAAATATAATAAAAAATATTATAATTTATAATAATGAAAGTGTAATAAAGAAAATATTGCCCGGATTTTACATAGAATTCAGCAATATTTAAATTATTTCTTTGCTTTAAACAAATATTAAACATTCAAAGATTAATCTAATAGCCCAAAAATAATATTTAAGTTAATTGGTGGGATGAAATTCCACTTATCTGATTAATTAGTTCAGTTTTATCAACGTCCCGTTTTAAGGAAACAGTTGGGCTGTTTTGGAGTGCATCCCATTATTTTGAACCGCAGTCAGATTTGTCATCCGCCTCTCCAAACTTCCGCACCACACTAGTGAGAGAAGATTAATAAAGAAAATATAACAAAAAATATTATAATATATAATAATGAAAATGTAATAAAGAAAATATTGCCAGGATATCTGGTGGTCTCTACTTATTTTGTGTGCATCAACCACGTTTACACGACTGTTCTTCTTTTGAATCATGTATCGAATCCGAAGCCTTCTAAAGCTGAGACGTTACCACCAGATACCCGCTTCCCTTTCATTTTGTTAAAAAATTGCATGACGGTAAATATATATGGCTATGAGCTTATGTTTTCAAATAAAGTGGCACTAAATTTCAGCGAATTATCATAATTCAGGCCATTCTGAGTCCGAAAAAAGTACATCTAAAATTACAAATCTGTTTGTCCGTGATCATGCTAATTTAAAAATAATGACAAACATTAAGATGAATTAAAAAGAAGAATTCTGTGATGCGATTTTTATATTGACATCATTAATTTGAATCAAATTTAGGACAAAATCCATTCAAAAGAAATCGATCTTCCCTCTTAAATCTATTTTAATAGCATGATAATAATAATTATTATTATATAAAGTTGATTAAAGACTTAATTATTAGGCTTGTATGCATGCGGCCGGAGCTGCGTTGGCCTGGTGGTAAGATCTTGACTGTGGAGCCGGATGATTTCATTTTCAAGACCCGATTCCCCTGAAGAACTGTTGTGTAAGCGGGTCAGGTGTACGTTAAATCCATCGAGGTCAAACGTCCTCTCGCTTGTTTGGTGTGGAAGTTTGGAGAGAGCTGCCAAATCATCTACCGTTCTCACCATCAGACCAAGGTTCAAAATTACGAGGTCCATCCAAAAATGCCCTTGTGTTGCTTTAAGTTAAGACGTTAAAATGACAAAACTAAGACTAAACTAAACTAGTATGTTTGTATCAAATCTTAAAATTCCAACTGCACCAGCACTGCAACGGGATTACTCATAATGCAACATACTAGATTACGCAAAATTCAGTATCAAAATTGTTCCTCATTACCTAATTTTGGATTCGACCAATAAAGCAATGAGCCTTAAAAGTTAAATTGAGTTGTCTTTTCTGTACAACGAACTTTAACAAGATTATTTGGGCAGAACACGAAAAAATGGAGAAGTTGAGAATCATGAGTTTCCTAAAAACTCTGGGTGGGTTACAATATATTTTAAATATCTTTTTAACATGTTGTTTTCAGGCTGGTATGTTGTCTTTAAACTAAGTAATGAACTAAGCAGAAACCAGTTATTCAAACAAAGGTTTAGTTTTATTAAAGTCATGTTTTAACAGAGTTAATTTGGGACGGACCTTGTGATTTTAAACCAGAGACACATGATGAGGACGATACCTGAGCTGGCAACCCCTATCCAAACTTCCACATCGTACCAGTGGGAAAAGGTTTGACCCCAACGGATTTAAATGCGCCTAACCTGCTTAAATGGCAGTTGTTCGGTGGAACCAGGTCTCGAACATGAAACCCTCTGGTCCCGAAGCGGAGACCTTATAATTAGACCACCGCAACCCAAACAAAAGGAACATTAATACTAGAAAGAGCTACAGAAAGAATGATTCCGCGATGTTGTTGTTAAATGAATTGCTGATAAGTTCAAGATGTACAAAAACAAACGAATCCAGCCTAATCATTATCATATTCACGAGTTTCCAAATTAGTAGTTACATTACATTAATTCTAAGAGAATTCATTTTAAGATATTCTGGAAAAATTTTCTAACTATTAGAGAAATTTATGAATTGGTGCTCATTAATTTCTGCATTTTAGTACTAATTAACTTATTGAATGGGAAGAAATGATGTGTGTATCCTTAAATTTCTATTTCCTTTACTTGGCAACGATACTGCTGGCAAAAACAAAAATTGATTAAACATTCATACAGTTAATTTTTTCTTGTAATCAAATTCTACATGCTTAACAGAAGGAAAAAATTATTTTTTAAAAGAAAGAAAAATTTCTGTTAAAATTATATGATCAGAAAATAAATATAATACCAACTATGACATTATAAGTACGTGAAGTATGTTTTTCTATACATACAACACTTAATATATCGTCTCCGAAAATGCAGCCGTGGCAAATGGACGGTGCGAATTTTACAACTTTTGTCCACATTTCAAAACCTATTTATGCACACATTATTTGGTATTCTGAAACTTCAGCATGTCAGCTTTGTTCCCATGCAAAAATTTTGCCATGTTACGATTCACTTTATTCACACATTCATATTTATGATTCATAAAAAGTATTAAATCTTTTATTTTCATATTTAATTCATGATTTTGTGACATATGATAATTTTCTTTTAGTGAGTGATTTTCATTTTAACTTTTCTTTCAACCTATTTACTTTTATTATAGAATATTTTACCATATACAATTTTTAGATCACAATACTAATAATGAATAAATAAAAATTCTTACTTCTCTTTAAGAAAAGAAGCTAATGAAAAAATAATGTTAAATTTGATCAGCTTCACATCTATCGCTATGCAATATTTATTCCCAGTGTTTATATTTCCTATTTATTATATTTCATTATTTATTGCATGGGGAAGAATGTTAACATATTCCTAGAGACAATTTTATAATTAACCAGTATAAATTTACTGATATATACTTTTAAATTTCTAACTTTGCCTGTATCATCTGTTAATTTTAAAGTTATTTCATGAATATTGAAAGCAGAAAAATATGATTCTTAAAAAAAATATTTCTTTTACCATATATTTTTATATTGCTTAATGAGACAATAAGGGAACAATAACTAAAAAAGAATGAATGAAATGAATAAAAATAAACAAAATTTCCTATTTTATCATGTTTCGCAAGTCCCCTCCCTCCCTCCTTAATGTATCGGCTAAAAATTGTGCAAAAGACTCAAATATGTAATTCTGATTCAATATTTTTGAATAGATACAAAATAATAATTTACTACAAATTTCAATTTTCTAAATATATGATTGACTTTGAATATTAAAAAAACATGTTTCATAAAATTCCATGTGCAAAGTTGTAAACATTTTTTTAAATTAAATGAAATTTCACATATTCTTGTTATTTACTAATAATTTATGAAGTTATTTTAAGCTACAAAAATTTTATACTTAATTATGAACATATAAAAAAATTGCTTTTCAGCTGGCCTAAATTTGAGTAACACACATGTCCTCTCCCTCTATTTTTTGGGGTTGGTAAACAACTATGAAAAAAAATTATTTATAATAACCATCCTTAAATAATATTTTTACAGATATAAAACAATTTATTTCAAATTTTTGACTGAATTTTCTGTAATAAGTTATATAACCAAGCAGTATCCTGAAACTATGAATTTTAAGAATAAATAATATTGTCACTAAGTCATTATAAACAAAATTAAGTAAATTAATTAATATATTTATAATATTTCAATAGTTTGAATTTTCTAAAAACCCACACATATGTATGTACATATTATACTTTCCCTTTATGATCAGCTTGATGAACCTATAAAACATATTTTTTAATTCAAATAATGATTAAGCATTCACTTTTTGGGAAAGCACACATAAAATTGAGAAGAAAAAAAGAAAACTTTTGATACTTTAGCTGCAGCACAGAGGCAACAATTGAGCTTTCCTGAAACAGTGAAGGAACTTTCACTGAATAGCATTTCACCACCACCAGAAAATCAGCTTATAAAGAGAATTTACAGTTTCTGAACAGATGAAATAGTTTCTGGAATGGAATTTTAAATCAATATTATAAAAGTCTATGGATGGATTATTAGACAGACTCTGCTCCTTCTTGATGAATAATCACGTATTAATTGACTCAAAACTTCCTGAAAATTAATAATTCTTGAACAATTTCTCTATAAATTGTGCGTTCTATGTCAATGAAAAGCCACTGGTACAACATTTAGGATGAAAGGATCCATGTCTCTGAAGTTTTTATGCAACTTCCAGTTAAAGAATTTGAGTATGCCTTACCTTGATAAGTAACATTATTTTGCTCACTTTTCAACCTATTATCTATATCTTGTAATGAAGTGGGATTTTTTTTCCAGTACTATTTAATAATAAAATAATCTTAGTATCAAAAATACAGTTTTCAATATATCTCAGTTTGTGAACTTCATTCTTTCATTTAACAGTTTATTCTTTCATTCAGGGTTTCTTTCATTCAACAGTTGCAATTTGAAGATGATTATGATTGAGAAAGAAAATCCATCAATAAGGCATGTGCCTCTCTAGTAGAAGTTTCTCCATAAAGCATACTGAAAATACAGAAAGTGAAGTGTTAATTACATGTCTATCAAAATACGAAAGTGTAAAAATAAAATAACTATAAAGGTAAAAAAATGCATATTTACTAATTAAACAATATCGTTAATTTCAGTTTTTCTTTTGACAGTTCAATACAATGTCACATAATGTCATTATCTCAGTTAAAAATTAAGATGCATACATGTTTTCACACTCATAGATCAGATTGTTTGACATACAGCTACGAAATTTGGCACATGGAGAGTGAAAAATTACATCATGGAGTAATTTAAAAAGAGAAAAAAAAAATTGATTAAAAATTAAGATTAATTTTTGAGTTTTCCCAGGAGAATTTCCAAAAACATTTAAAAAAATGAATTTCACACAATTTTAAAAGTTGATACACATGATTTTTAATGATACAAATTTAACAGTCATGCAAACATTTGTTAAATTTTGGTAGAGTTTTAAAATATACATATATTTTTATCCGATTTCCAGTAACGGATTACATTGTTGCTCAGAAATACACACTATTTTCATTGCTTCCTTAAACATATAATAGTGGCACTTCCTGCCATTTTTGAAATTTAAAGAAGGATTTTGTTTAATATCTGTGTAACTTACAAAGCAAATCAAACAAAGTGAAACACAATATTGATAAGTATAGAAGACAGATGAATCCAATATTTATGTTTTTAATAGTGCTATTATGTTATGGAATTGTCTCCATTAACCCATCCACTTCCAGAGAAATTTACAGATACTCTATTTTTCAGTAGTTTCCTAAGATGTATCTTCTAACTGGAAGTGAATTGATTAAAGACAAACTGGAAGTGAATTGATTAAAGACAATCGTCTGCATAACAGAATCCAAGAAAAGTGTGTTTTACTGTTAGAAAATTTGATGGAATCATAGACGTAAAAAATTATTTTTAATCAAATATAATCAAAGTGAAACAGCTGATTATCTATAATTAATATAATCAGAGTTGAAATTCAAAACTGAGTGGGTGGGGAGAACTTTGTTTTTCTTCAATGTATTTTTATATTCATACAAAGAAATGCATAAATAGCACTCTTGTGCTAATTACGGAATAATAACAATTTAATAGTTTTAAATAATGTATTAAAGAAAGTTTTGTATAGTTATATACAGATTTTATCTATTTATTATTCAGAATTTAGGGAAGACAAAATTTATAGACAAAGCAAGGGATATATTACCACTCACGCTCTTTCATTCTCAAGCATTTCTCTTTTTCATTCTCAAGACTCGGGTGTAATAAAATGCACAAAAGTTTTATCATGTTCAATTATTTATAATCATTTAATGCTTACTCAGCAGAAAACATCACAAAGTAAGATAATTTTTAATTTTCTTATTTTTGTCCTTTTATAAATCAATTTCAACAAATTTTACGGCTATCGGTTTCAGGGAGATAATTCTTTAGAAATAAGGCATGACATGAAAGAGATTTCTTGCAGTGTTTATATGGGAAATATTTTCGATATATCGCTCAATGAATTAAAATATGAATGTTACGCACCAAGTTTTAATCCACATACAAATTCAGCTTTTAATTTTTGTTCATGAAGTTAAAAGAACAAAATCAGTTTATCTTAGGACATTCGATTTGATGTTTATGGATTTGAGATGTCATCTAAAACATCTCTCCTATAGTCCTTTTGCCAAACAGTAACAATGGCACTTTTGACTTGAGAAGAAGTTTTGTATGTTCCCCCTTTTTTGGTATAATTATTAGCATCTGTTTCCCCATATTAGGTTTATCTTCTGACAAAGTGAGCAGTATGCAACAAATGGATTTTGTGGAACTTCTCAAATGGATTTCACAAAATAGATTGATTTTTTCATCTATTCCAATTTGTATTAAATATAGATTTTTAGTATCGCAACATTTTAAGAAACTCTCTAATCTACTTTGCATAAGCTCAGTTTCTCAAATAATAAACAAACCATTCAATAATCTCAAGAACTAAAACTACAGTAGATTAAACACCACAGAGTTGCTTCCGCAGACTGAATGTTCCAACCAGGGTAATACGTTCTATTCTTTCTCAGAGTTCCAAAAACCTCATGCATACCGATTAGTTACAATTTGAGCATTTCAAGAAAAAGAACAGTCTTGCAAATCGACATTGGACTGATCTGCACGGAAAAAAAGGGAAGAGAATAGAAAACAGGGTAAATTACAAATTACACAGTCACAAACGGTATTGTTTTCATTTTAGAATGCTGCTATCATTCATTTCATATCTCATTTATATTTTTACTATTTGTCATTTTATAATTTAAAGTTTTCCTGAAGGGTTATTATACAACACCTCTTTCTGCCCCTGCATAATAACCTACTAGTTATTTAAATAGTGAAGTTATAACAGCAGCACAGGCTAATTTTATTTTTAAAAAGTAAGTACTTCATAAAGTATTTTTAGCCATCCTCATAGAAAAAAAAAAGTTAGGTATGAGGCATGCAGGTATCCAATTTTATACAAATATACATATAGAACATCAGGAGTAAATGAATATTTTCCTACCAGCATAAAAATTACTAAATTTATTTCAAAAACAAATTCCACCTGAAAATCTTTACTGAAAGGCATTTATAGCATACCTTAAATTTATTTAATTACTGGAATTAGCAGCATAAAGTGGGGGATGTTATACAGCTACTTCATTAGCATTCCAATTCCTTGAAAAAGGTTAAAAACATAAGTAAAAATATTTAGACATAAAGATCATAATAACTTTACTAACTATTGATAGAAAAAATTCTTTGTATTTAAAGAATTTTCTGAAGTCTTTAAATACATTCAATTTTTTTAAATACATTTCCCAACTAATTATATGTGTTGGTAACAAAAAGTTTTTGGCTTGACGAACTAGTAAGTGCAATTTCTTTTTCCATTAAGAGATCAAGAAATCACCATCTTAACTAAGGAAGGTTATATATGCAGGAAGTACACATATTTTTTATTTTTAGTCTAAGGAAAGAAAAAAAAAAAAGGGGGGGGGGGGGAACGGGGTATGCTCCAAAATTTATGAGCCTTCCAGGGGGCGCAGCCATCATACCAACATGAAAAATCGCATGTATTTCCCACATACACTATAGTAAATTTTCAGAAACGTAACAATTAAAATTATATTGTAAATAGCTTAGGATTAATCAATACAGTCACTTCAAACATTTTTTACTTAAAAAGAAGCAGAAACAATATTAAACATAGATTGCAATAACAATATAAAATAACCACAGGTTAACTGAATTGGTTTAAAAATAATATAAATGAAATTGTCGATATTTTGACAGAACAATTTGCATATAAAGTGCAAAAATAAAGAATTTATGTATAAAAAGCAAAAAGTAACAGAAAGTTAGATATGAAAAGGAAGAAAATGGATTTATTGTTATTTTATTGCAACATTGCAATTTGAGCAAATATTTTTAGTGTGCTCCAAACATATAAATTTCTCTCAAATCTCACAAATGAACCTCGCGATTCTAGTCTACTTTTCTTTATGCCAAGGTTTTTCCCCTGATGTCGTATCTTCCAATTCAGTGCCTTCAGCACCTTTAATTTCAGCTCACTTTTTGGGATATGGGTTTTTTTTCCCAACATTTACCTTTGGAAGTGCATTTGTCAGCTGTTGCCAGTTTAAAACAATACGGATTTATTTGTAAAATCATACTAAATCAGATGTGACAAAAACTTACATCAACGGTCATGCGTATCTCTAAAATACAAACATCTGATTGGCAGAGACCTATTAACACCAAACTTGCGACGATAACAGAAAGTAGGTCAAGGGGAGGGTGACAAATAGCCAAGGACAGGCATTCCTAGTGTCATTAAATCTAAAGTTATAAAACGAAATTCATCTCTAGTGTATCTCTCACATATGCGCACCCGCTGGAAGGTTAAACTGTAAATTAATCCAAAATTTACAAAACAACTATGTTTAGATACAAGATAACTTAACAAATTTCATTTACTGAAGTGAGTTTGCTTTACAGAGTTCAGATGTATGTAAACATACAGATTGATGGTCAATTTGTTGGCAGATTTGATTCAAAATTTTGATATTCATCTGTAATCTACACGCCAAAACTGTGTGCCACATTTTATTAATTTAGTATTTTAATTTTAGACATGTTATCTAGTTCAATTGTAATCAACTAAATAAAAACACCAAAAGAATGGATTAAGTTTTAAATTTGATTTAACATAACAAATTTAGAAAAATTCCAGCTCAAAGCATTTCTCAAGTTATGTTTTAAGACAGACAATATACCAAAAATGTTTTATTCAATGGTTTGAATTATGGAGATAAACAAAATCTTATATAATTAATTGTCTTAAATTATTCATATATGAAAAAATAAAAGAATAATAACATAAACTTAGTTCTCGCATTTTTTTGCAAGAGTATAAAATGACCAACAAATAAGATTTGAACATTATGCTTTATTTTCATTTATGGAAGCAGTGAATCATTCAGTGCATTCAAGTTTTAAAAACACACAAAGAATCAAATGCATATTTTCTGGCATATTGGTAAGAAGTTCTACGTTTTTAGTGCAAAAATTAATTGAAATAAAAATAATTAAATGATTCACTAAAATGATTAAATGACATTGAAATATAATTAATAAATGCTCTACAAACTAGAAATTATGTGCAGTAAAGCAAGGATGAGCCGATGTTTCTGGTATAAATGTAAAAAACTCAAAATTATTTCTGAAAAGAAAGGATTTTTCACTAAACAAGGAAAAATGGAAAATCCAATCCACATCTTATTAGTACAATCTTAAATTGGAATAAAACATTTTTTACTTACCAAATGAGTTATTTACCATAACAGATAGAAAAAACCAGAGAGGAATAGAAAATACAGCCAATACTTGGGCAAATTTAGAGTGATAAAATGAAAAACAAAAACAAATATATATAAGCAACTGAATAAAATAATAAAGCACTTTTAAGACCATTATATAAAGACTATAAAAATAAACAGCTTTTAAGGACTCTTAATGATGCTATACACTCTGATATATTATTGAGAATAATAATTAAATATGTAAAGAGGATTCATTTCAAGTTTTCTGAGAGAAGTTTCTCCCAGGTTCCATATATGCCAATAAAGCTATAGATTCATCTTGCTGTTTTTTTTTTTTTTTTTTTTTGGTTCATGGAACTAATCTGCATACTTTTTTTAATCACACATAAAATGGCTAAACATACATTAATGAAGTATAACTAAAAAAAATTCTTTAATATTTTTTAATTCCAATGAATTTTGAATGTTTTTCACATTTTAACAAAAATGACATAATACTTATTTTCATAAACATAGTACATATCTTCATGATATACCTCCTAGTATTTTAACAAACAATGCATACAGTTCAAATAAGAATGAGTTGGGCAGGAGGAAAGCAATTACATGTTAATACATATAGGAAATACAGCAAGATCTATTTCATCTTGAATTTCTCCCATTCTTTTGCCTTTCTTGATTTAAACATTTATAAACACGAATCTGATTTATGGAATACAATGTAGAGGGAAATAAAGTTATCTTTGAATTTCTCAAAAATATTAAAGACTCTTTAAGGCCATTTTCATTAGAGTTAAACAATTTCAACAAACAGAGTTAAACAATAAACAAACAAATTGTAGTTAAACAAACTTAGAAATGGATTTCCCACGATCACCTCTTTTCATGACACTATGCAGACTGCAAGATTTCCTAAAAAGTCTTAAGTGATTCCAAATAATTACATTTTCCTAATCCAACACTTCATTAATTGGGTGATTATTGCTCTTAGATGTTTAATATATATTCAACTGGGTAGGACTAAATGTAAGCTTCAGAAACAGACATATACATTTTTATAGTCCAAAAATGCATGAAAAATACAGAAATACTGCAGATGCACCACAACACAAATATCCGTAGTCCTCCCACACCACACTTTTAAGAAGGTCATGTAAAGTAGGATAGTAAACTCATGCTATCCAGAATATGTCATATTTCTTCTCAAATTCATTCTGAGAAAAAGTAAATATAAATTACTAAGTCCAATCAAACTAGAGCTCTGAGAGATAACTTTTCCATATACATGATGGTTGGCCTTTCACAGCTCTTTTTTTAAACATCACCCAAAAGGCACAGATAAAAGAAGCAAAGTTATACAGCTTTGACACAAAATACTGAGGCTATAAAGTACCTAATTGAGGACCTGAAGAACTAAAACTAAAGAAGGAATGAAAATTTTTTTTATTTATAAACTTTAGAAGACATGAAGGATCAGAATAAATGCTGGAAACATGTAATATTTAAAATTTTATTAATGTTTGAGCAATCAAAATGCACATATACAAATTAAACACATAGTGTGCAACTTAGAAAAACTAATTAATTTATCACATCAAGGTCATTCAATTTATGTTCAACAGCATTAATTCATACTATTGATTTTTTACATACATACAACATTAGAATAAAACTTCTTTAATAAAAAATATTTTTAAGTAAGTAATTTTGAATAAAATATGAATAAAACCCTTTACTTGTCTGAAGTCCTAATTGTCAGCATTTAATCAAGATTAAAATAACAAATGAATCAGAATTTTAAAAAAATCTTCGAAGAATAATTTAATTAATCAGGTTTTATATTTTCAATTTGTTCATTTCATCAATCAAAGTCAAATAAAATATATAATCTCATCATCAAAAATTGCAGTGAGGAAAGCTCGGCTGTGGTCATCTTTGTATGAGAGGTGACAAAAATAGCGTTTCGAGATAAAAGTTTCGGCCCTGTTCTAACGCTATTTTTTTGCATGCTTTCTGGAAAACTACCCGTTTTCTTAAGCTTCACACTATATATATAGCTTTGTGTAGCTTCTGGAGCATCCTAATTAGTTAAACAATCAAAACAAGACTCCAAGCGTTTTAGAATGGGACTCGTTAACTGGAGACGCTTGAACCCTCAATAGAAGTTCAAAGGGGGGCTTCTCCCCTTTGAAGCATTCGAAGTTACGGAGGAAGTAGCACTGGAGGACGGATTTCACTCGTGGCCACGTTTCATTCCGCTAATGATGGAAACATGGGGAATCGATATATGGCTGCTTGTGGAAAAGACTTTTGTGCCTAAAGGTGAAATCACAGATAAGGAGATCAATGAAATATAACTAGAAATATTATTTTATAGGAATAAATTAACGAAATATGACAGTAATTAAAAAACAAAAATGAAAAGTACACGTTCTATAAATAAGTTAAATCGAATTCGTTCAAATTTATTTCAGTATTTAATTTCAAAATAATTACTAAACATACTTGTTCTCATCCGCAGGAAACTTAAATAATATCAATCCAGATGTTTCGTTCTCACTTCTACAACAAACACAGCATTTAAATTTGAGAATTTTTTTCGATGTTTTATCCGGAGTCACAGAAGATCCATCTTTCGCATCCATTCTAAAAATACACAAGAGAACAACAGTACACAAGGAAGAAAAATCTAGACAAATGAAAATGTGCAAATCAAATAACATCCAGGCAAATAATCTCAAATGTAAGAAAATGAATCAAAAAAGAATCTTCAAGATTTCAGCCACACGCTCAAAACAACCAAGCTCAAAATGGCGGCGAGTTTCGGTTTCGTTTCGAAAATTCGCGGCTTTCGTTTAGTTCCTGTGCCATGGCATCAACAGAGGTGGCGCTACAATCGTTTACCAAACTTCGGAGTGAGACCTCTGGTAGTCATTCTATCGAGCAACTTCAAAATCATTGAACAACAACAAAACCAGATCATTAAAATAATTTGTAAAGCCCCCAGTTATTTCTCTAACACAGAAATTCAGAAAGCAATTGATTACCCCTCACTTAAAAAATTCATTCAAAAACTCTCAACTAATTTCTTTAACAATCTAAATAATATCGATAACGAAGCAATTAAAGCCATCCCCACATATAATCCTAATCCTAAAATTAAACGTCCCAGAAACATCCTCCTCTAATCCTCTAATACTAAATTACACCTAACAATGTAAACAATAACTAAATAATTACTGACACATCACTAAATCCCTCTGCAAAGATGAAAATATCGCCAAGTCCCATGTTTCTCTAGGCAGCATACCCCCTCACCTACCCATCCTGCAACAACCAATAGAAACTCGACTCACTCTGTCACAACCAATAGTAAAACAAGCTTCACCACACATTTTCTCTTGCAATGTAACTAAACAGCTCATGTTAAAAATATTATTAGCCATGCCTGTACAGTCATTTTCAATAAGGGGATAGTCCTATTCCAAGGACGGGAGCCCCGATAAGCTTGCCATCGAAGTCGAAGTTATTTACACTCCAAGAAAAAACTGCATTTTTGGAATGCTTAATGGGAAGCGTGGAAGACAGTCGTTGAGTGTGTAATAGATTTATGAAAAATGCAAACCTTATTTATGCACTATATTGTTTATTAAAAGGATAATACCGTGATACAATTTATGTATATTTTCTCATAATTACGTTTTAAAAATCTAATATTTAACGAAAAATGAATGTTGATTGTGACTGAGAGCCTGGGAAAGCTGAATTTTCCACAAACGCATTCTATTTATAATTAATTAAATGACAAGAAACTAATATCATAACACAGAATTAAATTCTATCTTTTATTGGTTTGTTAAATTAAATTTAATGTTTTCACTGAGTCATGCAATGACCTTTCAAGTTTCATTTACTTTGTTAATCTAAGCTAAAAAGGATGCTTTATTCGAAATGCAAATTCGATGTTGATTTAATTTTATTTATTGCAATTTGGTTGTATTCATTGGAAAATATTTTAATTTTTTATACAATTAATTTTAATGTATATGGTTAAATGTTTTTCAAAAATTAGATTTAAAATTATTTTTTTAATGTAGCAAATTAAGATTATTTTTATTGGATTAAGTAATAAATTGCTGTTATAGAAAACATTCTTTTAATAAATGCAGGTATACTTTGATTTTGTTATTTACTAGCATTTGTATTAACATTTATATTTTTGTTGTTTAAAAATTCCAATAATAAAAATCTATAATCTCTTTCTTGCAATTTTGTCCATTCTTTTTTTATGTTAATAATCTGTGTAATAAACTCTTGAAATTTGTTTTAAAATTGGATAATTCATATGCAATGTAAAAATGTGTAATGTAAGTCTTTATATATATATATATATATATATATATATATATATATATATATATATATATATATATAATATTTGAATTCCTTTCACTATATATATAATTTTCACTAAGTTTTTGCTAAAATATCACTGTTATAACCAAAGATATAAGTATGATGACCAAAAATCTTCAAAGGAGCTATTAAAATATTAATTTTCTATTTAATGAAAACTAATTTTTGCCTTGTTAAAATGAGATTTATATTGAGCTAAAAGTCAATATATGCATAAGCTGATTAATATTACATGATTTTAAAAAGTACTTTTTCATTACATATATTTCTTATTCTAAATATTTTGTTTTGTTTCGTAAATGCTTAATAAATTTATCTGTGCATACCAGAATTCAATATCTCCACTGATGCACAAAATCAGAATTCTGATAGAACAAAATAAATCTGAAAAGTTAATATAATCAATTCTTTCTAATTATATGGCCTGTGTAATAACAGTTTAAAAGAGAACTTGTACTTAAAAATTCTTCTATCATGGATAAATTTGCTCAAAAAGTTGAATCTTCTTCTTTTAAATCCATGCATAAAAATAAAATTAAAAAAAAATCTGGAATGTAATTTTTAATTTCAAAAAGTAAAAATTATTTTTGAATTCAATATAATAATATTAGTTTATTCTTAATTAGTAAAATAGAATGTTCAATTACACTGTAAAAAAATCATTTGCTAATTTTTGCATGGTATTTAAATCATATTTTATTCAACGCTGACATTTTCTCAAGAAATTTTTCTTTTTCTCAGTTTACTGAAGTTTAATATTTTTATATTTTTATTTTGCTATAGTAATTCATGAAATAAAAGTGATTTGCTACACAAGCTTTCATTATTGTAATATACTAATGTATACTAGTTAACCAAACCTTTAACAAAATAAAAAAAACAATTGTTCCACTTTAAAAAAAGGCGCATTCTAATATTGTTTTAACTAATTCAAATGATGAGTGTATAAATACTGAATGGTGAATTTTTTTGAAGTATCGTGAAAAAATATTATGAAGGAGGATGAAAACTTATGAAACTTATATGGTTTATCTGTTTACTTTATTTTTTTAAATTAAGGTTTTGACCATATTATTTTAATAAAAGACAATTTCTATTAGGATATAGAAAAAAATATTGTAGAAAAAGGAAATGGAAGGATAATTTTTATTGTTTTATAATAATGATAATTACAATGGAATAATGGATGTTAACATTGTTTATGGTAAGTTTGAAAAAATTAATTACAATTTATGATGAATTATAAACATGATCATAATCATTGAAACAAATTATTTGCTGATTCATTTGTTTAGTAGACAATTTAGTAACTTAAAGAATATCTTTTAAAACAACTTCCATTGACTCCATTACAAAAACATGAAGAAAAGCAAATTTCCAAATTAATTTAGTTCAGATCCAATTCACCTTCAGTAAAAATTTTAAAGCTAATGACATAAGTAGGTTAAAACTGTCTGGATGGTTTAACTCACATGTATCAACTGGACCAATAAAGAAAAATAGATGGTAATCGACTGAAGACAGATTTTATTCATAAAAAAAAAAAAGGATGGACAGTGAATGAAAAATATGTGAAGGATCATAAAATATGTTTTGCTTACTATTTTGATGAAAGATTTTGCATGGAACCAGTATTTGAAAAATAAAAGTAGTTTTGTATATTTTAAATGCAACTGAAAGAATTTACTTTGCCATTATAATCACAATAGAAGAAGAAAAAGTCTTTTAACATATGAAATAGCTGTTGAATTTAGATATGTATCATATAATTGGAAACTTCTAAAGAGATAAAGAGAACTTCAAAGAAGAAAAAATTATACGTGATAGAGAAAGTAAAAGCACAATCATTTACAAGTGGAATATATGATATAATATGCACCACAAGATATTGTATAAAAGCCAATAATCTATGCTACTCCTCTCAAAATTCAAATTCTATCTTTAAAAATGATTCTTATTAATGCTTAACCACGCCCCAAAAATTGGAATAGAAAAACACAAAACAATATATTTCACTTTTGTTTTCAATATCATTTTAAGTGGGGGAAAAACATTTTTTTTTTATTTAGCCAAAATTACTTTTAAAAAAAATCGTTCGTCTCATTATTGTTAATTATAACTGAAAGAACTAAAAAGAGTTGATATTTAAATAAAGTATGTAAAATGTGTGATGCACTATTGTTTGCTTAAAAAAATTTCTATAAAATAAAAAAATTCATATACTTCGCGCTCTTTCTCTCTTTCATCCTTATATTTTTTCTGCCTCTTTATAACATTAGTATATTAGATCATACAATTTTTCATTTGAATACAATTAATTAAAATATAAATATTTGGATATTTACCCTTAAAATTAGATACTCGAATGTCCATTACTACTCAATTTACACATAAATTTCCTTACACCATTTTTTAATTATTATTATTTTCTGTTGAAGAAAAATAATTCTTTTGTGAATATAAGAAACCTCTGTTAAGGCTTCAGGAAGAAAATGAGATTTTTGAAATACTAAATCTGAATTATGATAGGGTATTTAAACAAAATTTCGAATATGGCTGTGTTAATTTACTTAAGCTGTTTAACTTAACAGATAAAATATCTTGAAGGGTACGAGAAATAGCGTTATGCCAAGATGTCATAAGGAATTGTTATCCTCGTTTGTAGAAAATTTTTCAGCAACTACTATAAATATAATATTCCTTTTTTTCCCCCCAAAATTATTGTTATCTAATAATATTATGACTTTCATACATTTTTTTTTTTTGTAATTACTATATCACATAAAAACAAACTTGTAATGTTGCGTAACAGAAAAAACAAGCTAAAATTAATGACAAAAGAATAAATTCGTCTTTGTCTGAGTAGTTAAATTTTGTTAAAGTATTGAGAATGAGAAGAGTTGCATTACAATAATAAAAATTATTACGAAAATACATTCTAAAATATAAATATTTTTTAGTTTATATTAAAACTATACGATAATTATAATTGGAAATTTTGATGCATTGCATAAAAGCACACGCTTTCAAGCTTTAAAATATGTTAGATAAATTTTTAATTTCTGAAGTCGGCAGTCTGTCTTGTAACTCATGTTAAAGTATGAATAAACATATGAACTGTGTATTTATTCAGTAAGATGGAAATTAAGATTGCTTATCCTTATGTTGACCTAATATTATTCTTTTGATTTGATATCCATTACAGAAGATTAATAAAAAGAAACATCCATCTGGAATGCAGCATCTTGTAAAATTTTTATTCATCTACTATTCTATTTAAAAGTGAAGTATTTTTTTTAATCAAATAATTTCAATAAAAATTATTTTAATACTTTTTACTTTAGCATTTTAATCATCGAAATAAAATTGCTTAAATGTAGTTTCTCAAAGAAAGCTTATTTGCAGAGAAGTATTTCTTAGACAGAGCAGTAACAGATGCTTTTATCAGCATCAAGAAAGAAAGATAGATACTTATGAAAGTTCTGTAATTGATTCCGTCCCTTCCATCCACTTACTAAAAAAAAGTACCTATCTCTGCTGCTTTGGAAAAGCGACCCCAATTTGCCTGTGGCAACAAAACCATCTGGTGGTCGTATGGTAGGTGCGCTCTTAACTAGCATCATGTGTGCTGAAGCTGTAGGATGAATGGAGTTTAATTACGGTAACGGTAACGATATGGTTGACGGAGCACCTAGCCCTTCAAGTTTTGGGCTTGATCTCCGGTAATGATAAATTAAATAAGGCCTAACGTTTGGTAAGTGGACATAACCATCTTCGAAGGAGCCTGATGGTGTGGAAGAGAAGGCCCAAGGCACGAATGGAGAAGAACTGGAATAAGCTGGTGAGATCTGAGTTGCAGGGAAGCAGTGAACCAATGGAAAGGGCAGGATTGTGGAGCATACTTGCCTCAGCCAATCAGCGTGGAGGAAGTTGTCTAGGATATGGATGAATGGAGTTTAATTACATTTTAGAAGAAAACTTTGTAAACAGTTAGAAAAGCTGCAGGGACAATGATTCATTTTTATTGGATTATCAGCATTTTTTTCACGCGAAACTTTATAACTACACTTTAACTTATATCTGGGAAATTTCAGTGAGCTCATGGACTAATTTCCTTCAAATAAATGCCTTCATTTTATAAAGATAAATGAATAAATTTTAATAGAATTTTTTAAAATGACAAATTAAGAAAAAATTAAGCAGTCAGTTATTTGTTTACAAAAATAATATAACAAAGTATTTGGCATTCTCGTTGGTCTGTGAATATCTAGTTTAAACTGATGTTTCTTATAAGTAAAATTGATTAAATTGAATCTATTTTTCCGTTGTAGCATATAAATATTACAAATGCTTGATAAAAAAATATTGGAATTATGACAATTACGATGAAGCGAGTTAATTTTTTTTCATCATACATATGAATTATACCTTTCTGAATCCGTTATACTATACAGAGATTCCAAGTTTTCATTTTGAGTTAATATTTCAATAATTTATCTCTTATTTAGTACTTTTTTTTTATCGATGTATTTTAGTCAGTTTTTGAGTTATATAAATAGAGAGAGATTAATTAAAACTATAGTTGTAAATTTTGATAAATTACACAAAGGTACATATTTTTAATCTCTAAATGACATTTGTAAAAATATACAAGTTAAGGGAGCGGCAGTCTGTATTGTAACTCATGTTAACGTATAAACGCATAAAAAAGTATATTATTTTTCCATAAGATGGGAATTAGGAAACCGTATCACCATCTTACTATAACGTTATTCTTTTGATTTAATACTCATTAAAAAAGACTGAGAAAAGCTATTTGTAATACAACATCTTGCAAAATTTTTATTCTTCTCTTTAGTGATGAAGATTTTTAATCAAAAAATTTTAATAACATGAGTTTTATATTTTCCACTTTCTTGTTTAGTATTGTATTCCTCAAAGAAAAAATTCACTTAAAAGTAGCTTCGCAAATAAATGCAGCTGTTTGCAAAAATAAATTCAGGTTAAAATATCGATTTTTATTAAATATATTTTTTATACTGAGCTCAATTTTTTAATCCGTCGATATGTCTAATTTTTCTGAAAAATATATCGCATTATTTATAAAATTACTAAATTTTTAACAAGGTTAAATTTACAGACAGGATGTTGTCTCTGAATTAAGTTAAGAAACATTTATAATGCAAAAACATATTCAAAATTTCTGTAAGGCAGACCGTTCGACCGAAAGTGTAGTTCGTAATTTGAGTAGTACATGTTCACTAAGAAATGCTTTTAAAATTTTAAATAGATTTTTATTTCAAAAATTTACTGACGTTTTAACCTTTTGTCTCAATAACTTCGGAGCATACTGTTACATATAAGCCATTCTTATGCCATTTTAAAATTCAAGATATTAATTATTCAGTGATATCAATTTTATTTCGGTGCAATTTATTTTCATATTTTAACTAAACATTTGGAAATATTTTAAAGATTATTTTATAATTATAGTTCTATTTTATAATTAGAGTTATAGGGTAGGTCTTAGGTAGGGCACGAGGCCCAATTCCGATAACACTTATTTCTTATGCAAACTTTTTTCGATAATACTTACTTCTAGCCAATTTTTACTAAGAATATTAAATAGTTTTTTCAAAAAACACACTTTTTAAAAGATATGCTAATTAAAGGATCAAAAGTAGATTAAAAAATTAATTTTTTTAATTTTTAAATTATTGTTACTATCCTTCTTTGGCAACTAGCTGGTTTGTCAGAATTAACACTTGCTAAAATTTTCCTTTGAATAATTCATGTAATCTGCTCTCTTAACAGATTATCAAGCAAAATATTTGTAAGCTTGAAAATTTTTTTAACATATCACTGATACTATTAGAGAAGCCTTGTCTTATCCTCTTCATTCTACGATGCCTTTTTTAAATTTTCAATCAACTTTCGTAAAATTTGTAATTGAGTTGAGTGATAAGATTTTAATAAATACATTTTTTAAGTCAAACATGTCCTTTTTAAAAAAAAATGAGTTCAAATTTTATTTCTATTACAGGATATTTTTATAATTTATGAATTATATAAAAACATTATTCAGTTATGTTTACTTTGACATCATCATAAAATTTTACTTTCCTTTTTGCTTTCAAAAGGATTTATTTGACATAATGTTTTATTCAATAATTTAAGCGTTCTTGCTGAATTAATGATTGTAAGTATGTTTCCTAATTATTGATTTAATGATCATAAGTAATTTCAAATTGGTAAACTTTCTTTCTCCAAATGCTACAGAAACTGGAATTGTCAAGAGAATTCATAAATGAATTTATAAATTTGAAATGCGTCATATCTTTTATTACAAGCAAAAAATTCAAGAATTTTCGTAGGGTTTTTTTTTTATCTCCAAAGAAATTCTTAAATTTCCTCACAAAGCATAAAACCACCATATTTACAATAATAAATAAGAAATTAGAACGATATTTTCCCTTTCTGCAAATTATTTCATGAAAAAAAAACTATATTATTCCAAATGTTCCATTAATGGATAATGCGTCTTGTTAAAATGGTGATAAATGAAGAGAAATTTTTATAGAATATCCATATTTACCATAATGGTGAGAAAAGTTCTTAAAATTAAAAAAAAAAAAACATTTTTTTTTTGTGAGCATTTAAGCTCGCAAAAGTTAAATAAAATCCTTAAAAATAACACTTCAGGAGTACAGAAGAATTCGAATTAAGAAAAAAATATCTTGTTTATGAATAAATGCATTCCATTATAATAATTTCATAAATTCGCATTTCCTAGTTAAAAACTTTAATTAAAAACTTTTTTTATTCAAATTTTATAGAAAACACCATTTTTATAATGAACCAGAATCCAATGCATAGAACGCGAAATATTTTTTTAAAAAAAAGAATTGCCTTGAGATTATTTTTTTCTTCTGTTTATGAAAAGTTTTGCCAAAGATCCATTTAGGAAAGTAAATAATATGTTTAGTGGACAAGGACAAGACGTTAATAATTTCCGTTGCTGATTGGAGAGTTATCTTTCCGAATTATTGGGTACAGTAAATTCTAAATAAATAGATTAATAAAAAAGATAGAAACAATGATAGACAAAAAACTGGTAGCAATGATGGAAACAGAGATAAAAAAGCAATATGAAATTAGTAGCAACATTGAAAACAGTTTTGAGTTGTTTTTTTCTCCCAACAATAAAATATATATTGTTGCAAAATACGTTTCAAATATTTCAAAAAATTATTAATTATAGTAAGAAAATTTATATAGTAAAAATTTTTGTATCGTTAAAAAGACGATTAAAAAAAAAGAAGTTATGATGCTATGAAACCTATTTTTCTACTGCAAACTTTTAAAACTTTCCCGAATAAAGGCCAACATTTTGTTTAAATTTTAATTAATTAAAATTTTACCTTTTTTAAAAAAATCGCACCATAAAGCACATTTTTACCCACTAAATATATTTTTCAAATTTAATTGATGCATGTCAAAAGGGCTGGTTTGTCAGCACAGACAGAAGCTTTTCCCTTACGTTTAAGTATTAAAATTTAGATGGAATATCAATACATTTTCTCACCAAACATTCTTGCCGGCAGGCTTATATGTTTTTAGCAAACCAAGACTAATTATTCCTTTTTTTCAACGACTTGAAAATGATTTATTGGACGTTTGAATCGCACGGAAATGTCCGATCCCAATACCTTCTCCCCCACACCTCTAAATAAAAAAAGAAGCTATAAATTTTATGTTACGAACATACAACACTTTCCGTAAAAATACTCTTTCATATTTGTTAAAGTTCATAACAAGGTGGAAGAAAAATTAGCCATGCATGCAGTAATTATTATGAGCGCTGCCTAATTGGAAGTAATCACCTCAAGACCGATCCTGCTTGGTTTTATACTCGTATTCTTGCTCTTATACTCAAAAATGTGTTAGATATTGTCGATATTAAACACCATCTTTATTTATTGCTGTTGTAATTAAGAGAAAATAATAATATAAAGATAGAATAAAATGAAACCTAAATTTATTATACCTTGTATGTTTGCGTCAAATTCCGAAATTCCAGGTGTTAAAGAAGATAGTTTCTTTCATTGTGTTTATTCCTACTTATTGAAACGCCATTACTCATTAGAAGTAACATTACATTAATTCTGAGAGAATTCATTTTAAGATATTCTGAAAATATTTTCTAGCTAATAAAAGATATTTATGAATGAGCAATGAGCCTGGAAAGGTAAACTGAAATGTCTTCTCTAAACGACGGAATTTAACAAAACAATATTTTTTCAGAACATAGAAAAATTGTAGAGTTTAGAATTATCAGTTTGCTTAAAATTTTGGATGGGTTACAAGATACTTTTAATTGTTGTTGTTGACATGTTGATGTTTTTAGGCTGGCATGTTGTTTGCAAAGTGAGAAATGAATGCGAAACCGCTCTTTCAAACAAAAGAAGGCTTAGTTTAGTTTTATTAAGGTCCCGTTTTAAAGCAATACTAGGACTGTTTTGGGATGGATCTCGCAATTTTGAACCAAGATCAGATGACGAGGACGACAACTGAGCTGGAACTCCTCATCACCCCATACCAGTGGGAAGAAGTTTGGACCCAACGTACTTAACGTAGACCAGACTCCTTTACACGACGGTTGTTCGGTGGAATAATGTCTCGAACTTTAAACCCTCCGGTTCTGAAATCGAGACCATACAACGAGGCCACCAGGACCCAAACAAAAGCAGAAAGATTAACACTGTAAAGAACTGTAACTATTCTTACATCACTCAGTAATAATAACTGAGTGATGGACATTTTTTTTCGTTAAATCTACTGCTGATAACGAGTTTCCAAATTAGAAGTTACATTTCATTAACTCTGAGAGAATTCATTTTAAGATATTCTGAAAATATTTTTTAGCTAATAAAAGATATTTATGAATAGGTGCTCGTTAATTTCCGCATTTTAGAGCTAATTGACTTATTGAATGGTAAGAAATGGTGTGTGTATTCTTAAATTTCTATTTCCTTTACTTGGAAACGATACCGCTGGTGAAGAATAAATACTAATTAAACATTCATACAGTTGATTTTCCTTGTAATCAAATTATACATGTCTAAGAGGGGGGGATTCTTTTTTAAAAGAAAGAAAAATTCCTGTTAAAATAAAATTATATGACCAGAAAAAATATTTTTTTTAACCAACTACGACATTATAATGGCAGTTGAAGTACGTGTGTCTATACATACAAACACATTTAATATACCTTCATCGAAAATGAGGCCGTGGCAAATAGACTGTGCGAATTTTACAACTTTTTTCAATATTCCGAAATCTGTCTATGCACACATTATTTGTATTCTGACATTTTAGCATTCCAGTTTTGTTCCCTTGCAAAAATTTTGCTAATTAAATTCATTAAAAGTTATTTACATTTTACAAATGTTATTTAAAAATTTATTTCGTGATTTTGTGAAATAAGATAATTTTTTAAAGAGTGATTTTTCTTAGAAATAAGATTTTCTTGTGAAATAAGGCAATTTACTAAAGAGTGATTTTTCTTAGAAATGTTTAATAATTACCGAAAGCTCCTAAAACTCATTTAATACTAGAAGCATATTTTTTCAAAACACTATAATTGTCGAAATTTTCTTTAAAATTTCATAAAATTTTATGAAGAGATTCAATTTGTGTCTATAAATCGATTAAATAAAACCAAATAAATAAATAAGTGTCATGGGGGAGTTTTTAGATTGTAGTTAATAAACTACAATAATTTACTCTATCGATAAGTTTATCGATTTGAACAAGCATGTCCTCTCGAGTCATTTAATCTGAAATCAATTTTGGGAAATTTCGATGATAAATAATAAAGTCACTGAGGTGCTCCGTTTTTTTCTGTAGCTTATGATGACTGTAAATAGATAAATTTGCACAGTTTTATGGGAAGAGAAAACTCACTTACTTATTTGCATGCATGGACATTTATGGATAGACAGACAGTCAACGCTTGAGCAAATTTGATTCAAAATTTCATTCCGAAACACATATCAAATGAAAGATATTTCATGAGATTTCATTGATACAAGTTTTTTTCAGTTTAGTTTAGTTATATTAACGTCTCGTTAAAAGCAACACGAGGGCTATTTGGGGGCGGACCTTGTAATTTTGAACTACGGTCAGATGACGAGGACGACGCCTGAACTGGCACCACCAACGGGAAGACATTTGGCCTGACAGATTTAACGTGCAAGAGACCCCTTCACACGATGGTTCTTCGGTAGAATCGAGTCTCGAACCTGAAACTCTCTGGTTCTGAAGCCGAGAATTTACCACCAGGTCACCGCGGCCCCTTCATAGACACAAGTAATTGCGTTTTTGAGCTATCGCTCTTATATGCGTACAAAGCATGGTCAATCTTTGGACAGATTTTTTTCTTAATTTCAAAAGAATAATAATACAATAAATAAATAAAAAATTAAATCTATCACAAATTTCAAATTGTCATGTGAGAACATCTTTTTCGATGCGTTGCTTAGAGCAGGAAAGGAATATTTGAAACTCAGAATTGAAACGGAGACGTTTTGCGTTGAACTTTGATGGCTGTGATTTAGAATCCAAATGAACACGTTCTGTGTTTGAAGTTGAGTGATGCAATTGAGAATCTCCAACACACTGCATAGGTTTCCACTTTCTTCGTTAGCGTTGTAAAGCTATTTTACATTCATTAGCTTCTAATTTTAAATTTTCATCATTCGTTTTTGTGATTGACGGTTTTGTCTCTGAAGGTTTGATTGAGGGTTTTGTTTCCACCTCTGTTAGATCTTTCGTTCCGTTTCTTTTTTCTTTACAAGTCGTCCTCGGAATAAAGCTTAGAACGCTCCATTTATAATTTATTTATTGCTTATACGTTTTCGAGTTTCAAGCCCCCCTAACCAAAATCACATCATATTCTTTTTTCGTTCTCGTTTCCGCTTCACGGCTCCTAATAACGCAAGCGACGTAAATGGGGTATCGTTCGATAGTGTTCGATCGGACGATTCGGTAGAGTGTATAGAGAGATTTTGCAAAAACGAGGTCAAAAACCTTACTCAAAAATTCAAATTTTTACAAGTTTCAGAGCTTGTATCTCGCGAATTACTCGGAGTAGCAACGTGAAACTCATATCGTTGCTTGCATTTCGACAAGTATTATCAAACGATAGAAGCAAATGCAATGTAATTCGAATTTGTAAATTTCGAAAAATGAGTTCCAGTAAAAATGTAATTCGACTCTATTCACCGAGACCAGTATTTAGATGGGTCTCAACTCTACGTTGCATAGAAGCCGCAATATAAAAATCCTGACTGACCGGAAGAGGGCGTTATCGACATTCCGAGACCCATAGGAGCTTTATGGTATTGATCCGACACTGATTGGACCAATATTAAGCAAAATCCGCACTGCGCATGTGCAATTCATCCAAAATTTTGAGGACAGAGAACTCCTGGAGATACTATTAAGTGAAAATTCAATGTCTGTAACGTATGTAGTTTATGAGATATAACGAAAATCCTCTTCGCATGCGCAGTAGATGAGGGAGATCTTGTCTAGTCATGTAGGACTACTATTTTGAAAACTCCTTGTCTCTAACATACATGATTTATGAGATATAATGAAAACCAACTACGCATGCTCAGTAGATGACTCCATGGTTTTCTACAGCCCCATAGGATTATTATGGTGAAAACTCCATGTCTCTAATAAATATATTTTACGAGATAAAACGAAAATCAACTGCACATGTGCAGTAGATTATTCCAAGAGGGTGGGTCTTCTATACTCCCGTAGGATTACTATGGTGAAAATCACATGTCTCAAACACATGTAGTTTACGAGATACAATGAAAGCTATCTGCGGATGCGCAGTAGATGATTCCATAGGGGGCATCTTCTATCGTCCCTTGGGATTACTATGGTGAAAACCCCATGTCTCTAACAGCAAATTAGCCTTTTAAAAACGCATCTGCTATCAAAGAAGCATACAAAAAAGGGGATAAATAGCCAGTTTGTTGCCTACGAGTTGTGAAGCTTCAACAAGTTGTTGCTTTCACAATTTGACTCTTTAACAGTTTGATGCCTTCGCATTTTAAGCCTTCAACAATTTATTGCCTTCAAATTTTGAGGCTTCAACAATTTTTGCCTTCAAATTTTGAGGCTTCAACAATTTTTGCCTTCACATTTCGAGCATCAAATATTTATTGCATTCAATTATTCAAAATCTCCTAACGAAAGTAGAATCATGTTCTCACATGATTAAAAAAAACACTACTACACTACATTTAAAAAGTAAAGAAGAATTTTTGCCTTGATTTAAATACACACACACAGAGCTATACTATATACGCGTAAACATATTGGAGGCACCGACGAGATACCAGGATTAGAAACAGATAAGTTCCTTTCATTTTTTAAAACTATTGATTATGAATTTGATGTTTTTAAAGAGAAGAACATCTGTTGAATTTAATAGGAAATGATCTTGAGTAATTAATTTTTCTTTAATTTCGGCCGTTAACTTTATTTTAACATGGACGATCCGAAAAATAAGGAACACATCACGAAAATTAAAGTTGCAAGAGGCAAAGTTAAGGCCTCCTTGACTAGATTGGAAAATACTGCAGACGAATTAAAATTAAAAAATGAAATAGTTATTCGTTTGCAGAGATTAGAAGAACTTTTGAAAGAATTCGAAAGATTGGATTCAGAATTAACTGTTGAGGATTCTGCAATAGAAGAATTCTAAACTAGATATTTATCATTGAAGTTAAAATTTCAAAATAAGATTGATACTTTTAATACGTCTCAATCCACTTCTGCTGAAACACTGAATTCTTCAGTTCAATCTAATTCGAACTTTCGTTTACCAAAACTTAATATACCAGTGTTTTCTGGTAAATTTGAAGATTGGGTGAACTTTAAAGATTCATTTGTATCTACAGTTCATTCACAAATATCCTTCAGCAATAGCCAAAAATTTCAGTATTTAAAAGGTTTGCTGTCCATTGAACCCGCGTCATTGATTAAACATATACCGTTGTCCAATGACTCCTATGAAGAAGCATGGGGAAAATTAATGGACAGGAATGATAAAAAGAAGAAAATTGTTCATTCTTTAAAACATTTTTGGAGCAAAAAGGCATCTCTCAAGCCAATTCAACGAATTTGAGGAATATCGTTGACACGAGTGATGAGGTTTTGAGAGGATTGAAATCATTAGGAGAAGATTCAACTAGCAGAGATCCATGGCTAATCCATTTGTTACTTAAAAAATTAGATCCTGAAACAAGAGACTTTGGTCCGTGAAAACTTCGGAAATAGAATTTCCTGCGTGGAAAGAATTCTTGGAGTTTTTAAATACCAGATGTTCATTTCTTTAATAACTAGTTTATAATGAATCTGATGCTAAAATTCCTACTAAGTCTAATTTTGTAGCATGTGAAAATATCCAAAGGAGTAAAACTAATAAAAAATTGTTTGAAATGTTCAGGAATGAATAAATTGTTTAAGTGTATTAAATTTAAAAATATGGATTTGAAAGCTCGGAAGTATTTTGTAAAACGAAATTATCTTTGCTTTTTATGTTTGAATTCGCAAAAATATAAAGAATGCCCAAATAATCATTTGAAATGCTCCATATGTCAAGGAAAACATAATTTCCTTTTACATAAAGATGTTAAATGTAATAATGTACGCATTTCAGACCCCAAACCTGTTGACGAAATAACAGCAAGCCACCCCTCTGAAAGCGATATCTATATAGGGGGAGAAACGCAAGGCAATAAATCAGCGGCACCCCAAAAGTTCGTTAGTTCTAGTACGTCTCTAAACAACTCCAAGTGTGTGTCATTCCTTCCCTCCTCAAGGGTTGTATTGTATGACCGAAAAGGGGCTTCTTTTCTCTTCAGAGCCTTGCTAGATAGCGGTTCAGAATCCAGTTTTGTAACTGAGAGTGTAATAAATATTTTAGGATTACAGAGAAAGATTGCTAGAATGTCGCTAAGTGGAATTAGTGGGGTTCAAGCAGGAACCACCCGTGGCTCAGTTGATTTAAAAATTGGGTCCAGATTTAACGAAGAATGTTTAACAGTTAATGCATTTATTTTAAATAAGGTTACTTCTCAAATCCCAGTTGAGAATATTAACATTCAAGAATTATATTATTTGAAGGGGATCCCTCTGTCAGATGAAGATTTTTCAAGGCCATTAGAATGCGATTTAATTTTGGACTCTGATTGCTTTTTCTCAATCCTTCGTAATGTAAAAATCAGCGGGTCTGAAGGGCAACCAATTGCGCAAAGCACGATATTTGGTTGGGTTGTCGCAGGTCAGATTCGAAGGGATTCCATTTCATCATCGTACACGCAATCACATCTGATTTCCCTAGAAAATGATTGCAACATTGATTTAGTTTTGCAAAAATTTTGGGAAATGGAAGAATTGCTGAATAAAAAGTTTCGTTTGTCAGAAGAAGAACTTTATGAAAATCATTTTAAATCGACTTACAGAATAAATGATCAGGGTCGATTTGTTGTAAGATTACCTGTTTATAAGGACATTATTCAGTTAGGAGATACAAAGGGAATGGCTATTTCTAGACTTCTAGTAAAGGAAAGGAAATTTAAATTTGATTCAAAATTTGAAACTCAATACAAGGGTTTTATGAGTGAGTATAAAGAATTGAGGCATATGTCACCAAATGAAAATTTTGATTTTTCTAAACCGGAATACTTTCTTCCTCATCATGCTGTGCAAAAGAAAGACAGTATTACAACTAAATTTCGAGTTCTGTTTGATGGATCCTGCAAACCATCTAACTCTAATTCGTTGAATTCAGTTTTAGGAGTAGGACAAATATCACAACCAGATATTTTCACTATTCTCATCAGATTCAGAGTAAATAAAATTGCTTTCACTTCTAATATAAAGCAAATGTATAGACAAATTTTAATTCATCCAGAAGATCGAAATCGGCAAAAAATTGTGTGGAGAGATTCACCTGATTCCACTATTAAGGAAAATAAACTTTCTACGGTGACTTATGGAACTTCATCAGCTCCATTTTTAGCTACTAGAAGTCTATATCAAATAGGCTTGGATTCTCAAATTACAAATCCTGAAATATCTAAAATAATTCAAAATTCCTTTTATATGGATGATTGGATGGCTGGAGCAAAAACTAAAGAGGAAGCAATCGTGTTAATCCAAAAATTGTTGGAAATTCTAGATGTCCGAGGATTTTACTTAAGAAATTGGCGTTCAATTCTTCATATGTCTTAAATAATTTAGTTGAAAGTCTAAGTGCTAATGAATCTAATGTGGAAATTCATCCCGAAAACTGCTCTAAAACTCTTGGACTTATTTGGGACTTTTCCGCTGATTGCTTTGTTTTTAAAATTGACTTTAATTAAAAATAATGAAATCACATAAACAAATTTAAATGCCGAAGCTATGTACCAAACTTAACAAGGCTAACGAGTTAAAATTAGCCTTTTTATATGCTAGTGAGTTTTGTTATATTAAGGTCTCGTTTTAAAGCAATAGCAAGGCTATTTTGAGAAGGACCTCGTCATTTTGAACCGAAGTCAGAAAATGAGAACGACCACTGAGCTGGGATTCCTCTATTAACCCCACACCACATGAGCAGGAGGACGTTTGGCCCGGACGGATTTAACATTCAACATACCTGCTTACACGATGGCTCTTCGGTGGAATCAGTTCTCGAACTTAAAGGCCCCCTTCTCCGAATCCGAAAACGAGAACTCACCACTAGGTCACCACGGTCCCCTTACATGCTTGTGGAAGTATAGACAGGCAGACGGTTGAAACCTTGTATTTGATCCTATATTTTTTACATAATCTGCACATTAGGTGCTAAATCTATGAACCAAATTTAATCCATGTAACTCTCTTCGTTTTGTGGCTATTGTGCTAACTTAGCCGTTAAGATTGTTGGCTGAAAGGCATATCTGAAAAGATTTTCGTTCGAAATTTGACAGAAATCTGACAGTAAAGTTAGGAACAGTTCATTCAGAAAATCCTAAAGTAAAAAGCTGTTTCAGAAAAATAACAGAAAAAAACAACATTATGCATTCGTGGATTTTCATCATCTCGTTGGCTTTCTATATGTCACCTTCCACTGCTTTTCATTACTTTACATTGCTATTCTTTCATTGATTATTTGCTTATGAAAATAGGATTTGTTTTGAACATATCTAAGAAAATCTGCAAACACATGTTGATATAAATTATAATAAAAAGATTTTAAAAACAATAAAATTAAAAAAAAAGAATTTTTAATTTTCTTGTAAAATAAGAGACAATTAATTCAGGAAATTATGCTGTAAAAAGCAAGCTGTTTCTGAAAATACACACCATACATTCAGAGAAAACTTCCGAATTGTTTCTGACGATGAATATCAGGAACCACGAATAAATTTTTATCAAACTAGAAATTGCTCAATACCCTTAATAGCAAAATACAAACTACTTTCGTATAGTTATAGTTTAGTTATATTAACGTCCCATTTTAAAGCAGCATTAGGACTGTTTTTGGACGTACTTCAGAATTTTGAGCCGCTAACAGATGACGACCCCCATCTTCAAACTTTCACGCCATAGCAGCTGGTGGACATTGGACCCAGACGGATTTAACGTGCATCAGAAAAGCTTACACGACTGTTCTTCGGTCGAATGGGGTCTCGAACTTGAAGCCCTCCAGTTCCGAAGCCAATAACTTACCACCTAGCCATCACGCTTCCCAGACGAGACTTATCTGTCTCTGTTGAAGACGGAAAAAAAGTGCCTGCCCTATAGCTATTGAATGATAAAATAGAAAAATTCTAATTTATTCTTTAAATTTTTTTAAAAATATGATATTCTCACAATTTAACATAACTAAAAAAATTGTAATAACAAAATTCCTTATATTGAGGAAACTAACAATCTCATTTTAAATACTAATGAATTTCCCAAAAACTTTTACAATATAGAAGTATTGCTAAGAAAAAATTTACATAATTGTTAATTTATCCCAGTTTAACTCAATAGGTGGCACTTCAATTATTCCTTATGATGCCAATGCATATGACCAAACGTGGTAGGCATATATAGTTTCAAACGCGGTAAAATTAAATTCAATTTAACGAAGTGCACATGCACTTACAGATTGTTTTGCTTAAAATTGTCCTTTAGAAAAGCATTTTTTAATTGGTAAGTGCTCTACTTTCATCTTTTGATCAATTTGTTTTCATGGGCCTGTGTTGGCTGGTTTTGCTATGATTTGGTTTGTTTACTGTATACCTATTTTAATTTTGTGATATCAATTTATCTTTAAAAGCTCAATTTCCAGGGATTTTTGGGTCACGAGGGGTCAGTTTGTTGGACGAAAGTCAGACCCTTAACAAAAAAAATCCCAGGTTTGAATCCTTGCCTGAGGGTGACCCTTGAGAAAGTATTCAGACCGGATTTATTATATCTTTCTTTTTTGTTCATTGACTTTAAACTTTATATTTATTTAAATTTGGTTTAAAGTATTTAAAATTTTTCATTCAAGGGTCAAATTCTGTATACTGTAACGCACGCTGTATTATCGTATTTGTTTAGGCATGCCTTTGCAGAAAATGTATTCACCAGTCATTTACATCGCATATATCACATATAATTCATATCACATTACATTGTCAATAGCACATTATAATTTCA
>JAPMOQ010000382.1:0-11047 GCA_026543055.1 Argiope trifasciata | reverse complement strand
AACATCGTTATTTCTTTAGTTGTGACATATGCCACATGTTTAGGCAAGTTGAAATAAATCCCCAACAGAGACATTTTCAGAAAATACTCTGGAAAAAGGGTCCAAATGAACCAGTTCAAATTTATAGGTTGAAAACAATCATTTATGGAACAACACCCGCATGTTACCTGTCTACGCGAGTTCTAAAGCAACTTGCAATGGATGAAAAAGATAATTTTCCTGTTGCAGCTAATGTTGTTCTTCAAGACGTTTACTTGGATGATATCTTAAGTGGATGCTCCAGTCTCCATGAACTTGAACTGTTAAAAACTGAACTTATTGTTATCTTTAAAAGTGCAGGAATGAGCTTGCACAAATGGTGTTTCTCACATGCAAACAGTGAGTCTCCTGACTTAAATTTTGATCAGTTAACTGAAGAGACTGTAAAAACTTTGGGTGTTATGTGGAATAGTTCTTCAGACACCTTTTGTTTCAAAGTTTCTTTTCCTACCAATTCACTCTTCACGAAGAGAGATGTTCTTTCTCAGATCGCCCGCCTATTTGATCCTCTTGGTCTTTTAGGACCTGTAATAAGTAAAGCCAAATTCTTCATGCAAAAATTATGGCTACTTAAATTAAATTGGCACGAGAAACTACCGGTAGCAGTTTCCAATGAATGGATTTCCTTTATCCAATCCTTACCGGATTTAGAAAAGCAGAGGATCCCAAGATTTGTCCTATTAGAGAATCCTGAAAGAATCGCATTTCTTGGATTCGCCGATGCCTCTGAAAAGGGATTTGCAGCTGTTGTTTACGCTTCTGTTCAATCCACGAATCGTAACAAAAACTGTCACCTTCTTTGTAGTAAATCAAGAGTAGCACCGATCAAGACTCTATCCATTCCCCGGTTGGAGCTCTCGGCCTGCCCCCTGCTATCAAAATTAGTGAACAAAGTTGTGGCTGCACTTAAAATTGATCTTCAAGAAATAACTTTGTATTCTGATTCCACAATTTCTTTAAGTTGGATTAGGACTTCACCTCATCTTCTCAAGACATTTGTCGCTAATAGAGTGTCAAAAATACAAGAAATAACTAAAACCTTTTCATGGCAGCATATATCGTCTGAAAATAACCCAGCCGACCTCCTTTCCAGAGGTCTGAATGCCCCAGACTTGGTTAAGAGTGAATTGTGGTGGAAAGGTCCTGATATTTCAAGTCTTGTACATGCTGCACTTCCTCAAAACTGTACTGATGACATTCAAAAGGAATTTAAGACTTCTGTGACAAAAACTCTCCTGCTCTCATCTGAAATTGATTCATTTCATAAGATTGTTTCTCTAACTAATAACTTTTGTGAACTTATTCGTATTATTAGTTATATTTTCAGATTCATCAAAAATGCCAAGTTACCAAGTGACAAACGCATCACTAGGCCTTTAACTTGCCAGGAACTTACTGGAGCAGAGATATGGTTATTAAATACTGTTCAAAAAATAGATTTTCCTGTTGAATTTAAAAATTTATTAAAGAGTGAACCTGTACCTTGTAATAGCAAACTTGCTTCTTTAAATTGTTTCATTGATGAAAATAATATTATTCGTGTTGGAGGTAGATTATAAAATTTATCTTTGTCTTTTAATGAAAAATATCCTATAGTGTTACTAAGTAAAAGTGTTATAACTTTAATGATCATAAGGTATTATCATAATAAATACTTTCATATTGGTTCTAATAATTTGCTATATCATGTTCGTCGTAAATATTGGCCACTTAATGGTAGAAATCTTACACGTCAAATTGTACATAATTGTGTAATTTGTTTTAAAAATAAACCTGTGAAGTCAAATCAATTGATGGGTGATTTGCCCAAGGAAAGGGTAACTCCCACTTTTCCTTTTAACAACTGTGGTGTAAATTTCTGTGGTCCATTTTTGATAAAATACAAGAACCAAAGAAAAGGTGTATTGAATAAGATTTATGTTTGCATATTTGTATGTATGGTTACGAAAGCGATCCATTTGTAATTTGTGTCTGATCTTACTTCCCAAGCATTCATTGCCTGTTTAAAAAGATTCTTTGGTAGAAGGGGTAAGAGTTCTAAAATCTTCTCGGATAACGGTAAAACATTTGTTGGTGCAAATGTGGAATTAAAAAAATTATGTGAGTTAGTTAAATCTCCCGATGAAGCACTAAATAGCTATTTTAATGATGAACGTATTAATTGGCATTTCATTCCTCCTAGATCTCCTAATTTTGGTGGATTGTGGGAATCCGGAGTGAAATCATTTAAATTTCATTTAAAACGTATAGCGGAAATTCAAATTTAACCCTTGAAGAATTCATCACTTTACTTGCTGAAGTAGAAGCTGTGTTAAATTCACGCCCTCTAACCCCTCTTTCTTCTGAATTTGATAATTTTGAGACTCTTTCTCCAGGCCACTTTCTAATAGGAAGACCAATTACCGCTACTGTTGAACCTCAATATATTGATTTTAAGGAGAATACACTATCAAAATGGCAAAGAGTCACTCGATTATCTCAACAGATTTGGAAAAGAGATTACCTAAATAATTTGCAACAAAGAAGCAAATGGAAATTTGATAAAAATAACGTGGAAATAGAAACTCTTGTTTTAGTTAAAAATGAAACCTTACCAGGTACCAAATGGATCACAGGTAGAATTGCAGATATTTTCCCTGGGAAAGATAATAAAATTAGAGTTGTTAATATTGAACTTCCTGATAGAAAAATAATTAAAAGAAATATCAGAGATGTTTGTATTTTACCTATTGTATAAAAAATGTGCTAATTATTCATTATCATATATTATTTCTATATTAGTGTATTTGCATTTATTGTAATTTTTTACTTATATTTCATTTGATTTAACATGTTTTATTATATTTTTATTCTCAAATTTTTATTCTTTTATTTGTTGAAATAAGTATTTCAACGGGGGCCGGGATGTTTGTACCACGTGACACTTCTGGATTCAATGTATAGTGTCGCCCCCTACATTCTGTTTGAAAATAGGTCACTTTACCAGTCCTACTCATATGGAGTAGACGTTCTCTAACGTTCCTTGTAACTGTTGATACTTAAAGTGTTAATCTTAATAAATTTATTTTTATAATTAATATGGATTAAGTCCATTATTCTCGAATAGTTCACTATCGATGGATTACTTCTTGGCATACCGCCATAACATATGCTAATTGTCAGTATCACAATTCCAAACAAATCGATGCACTCATTTTTTTATAAATGTTCCAAACTTTTACGCCTAATAAGAGCAAAACGAGCATATACGCTATTTTATGTAGTCCCAATAAATAATCTTTCTAATTAAATAGTGAGTGTAACCATGTGTAGTCTTCAAAAGTCCTGCATTAAAGCTATATGAAGGAATAATATGACACAAACCTCACCAATATGAACCATGATCAGATGTCGAGAACGGCACATTAGTCGGCACCTCTCTCCAAATCACAATACACCAGAAGGCTTTAATTACAGAGAAATAGAGAATATTTAAAAGCACTACGAATGCTCAATAATTTCAAAGAAACTGTTTAAATTTGCTTTAATTATATTCTCTAAAACATCTTACAATATTTAATTAAAAAAATTGGATACGAAATAGAAAATATTTTTAGAACTAGATGTTAAATACTTCAAAAGAAAGAGGCCTAATTATAAATACAGAAGAAATAAAATTGTTTCTATCTGAATAGAAATGATTCTTTTTAATATGCTATTTTTTCATCGACGATTTTATTTCATAGAAAACTCCACACTTATTCTATATTTTTAGTTTTACTGATTCCCAGCATTTAATTAACTCCTTTTCGTGGTATTTCGAAATTAAATCCTTTCTACAAACACTGCTGCCAAGGATCCCACGATTATCAGCGGTCGATTGAAATTGTTATTTATAGAAAATGTTTTTAAACACTTTTCTAAAGTAAACAGGAGAAAGAAGCTATAGAATTATACTCTTTATGCTAGCATAAAAACAACATTTATTTCCAAGAAACTCCATTTGGAGTTTTCTTGAAATTTTATATACATAAAAAAAATATTGTTTTACTTTTTTTTTTAAATGTTGGGGAATAAACCCAGAGAGCCTAGAACGTCAGTCTGAAGTTGTCTTTCATCGGGAATTGACGCTTTTTCTATTAGTACACTGAATTTATATATATAAATATATATATATTATTATATATATTGTTATATATATATTCAGGTGACTAGTAGAAAAAGTGAATTATTATATAGAAAATTATTTTATATATTAATATATTTATAATATTATTTATATTTTATTTTTTCTATAAGTATACAACGCCTAACTATACTGCATATTATACGTATTATATACATGTACTGGATATTCTTTTACAGTATTTTAGTAGTGTAGTTTCCATTTTTAAAATAATTATACACTAATATTTCATATTCAAAATTTAACTTTGGAGATAATTTTTAATAATTGTATTTACACTATTTTCATTTGTTGACATTTAATTGAGGTAAGTGTGATTTTTGAATTTTGAATAGGAAAAATATTAAATTTTTTATTTAATATTTAATAATGTATTCACAAATTTTTCATTCGGTTTTTGTCTATATTTCATCGATAATAATATTTAACATGAGATTGCAAAAATATCTCTTTTTCTCTTTTGAAGGTTATACTTATTTTTAATATGCCGCTTAGATCGGTTTAAAAGTATATATAATACTTTTAAACCGATCTAAGCGGCATAATTCATGAATTAAATTTCATGAAATTATCATAAAATAATTACACTTTCTAAATATGATAATTATTTGTATTAAATGTGTTTACTATTATTTAAAAACATCATATTGTGGTTAATAAATTTTGATAAATAATAAATAATAATTTTAATAAATTGATAAATAATTACTAATTAATAAGTTAATGAGGATTTAATTAATACTAATTTATTAATAATAATAACTTTGATAAATTAGAGAGCCACTGCTATTTATTTTTATTCCATTTTGTTGTAGGATATACTTGAAATATTTTATATAAGAACACATTTTTGTAAAATTAAAAAAAAATTTAATGTTATCTTAGGTTAAATGGCTGATTTTCGCAGTGTTGGAGTTGATTGGTACCCTATTTTTGTTATGAGTCTCTTGGCTGGAATTCTGCTTATCAAGTAAGTAAAAATAATATTTTAATAAATTATTGTAATTATATTTTAGATGTGACTAAGTAATACATTATTTGCTTAAAGCAATTAATTTAAATTATTTAGAGCTCTCAAACCCATTATAGACTTAATTTATTGAACATAATTTTAAATTGTACTTAAATAATTTTATGAATTGTTTCCACTTCATAAACAGTATTTTCATTTCTAATTTGTGCGATACATTGATTAAAATTTCAGAGTGAGGTAAGTATAATTAATGGATTCAATATATATAAGTGAAGTGCTATTGCCCTGTTTTATTTCGCCAAGAAATATTAAAGAATATTTTTCACTTTACTTTCGGTAGCACCATTAATTCCTCAAGTTATTAAATAATTAACTATTTTTATTATAAAATTATAAATGTTTTAATTAGATTATTACCAATATTTTGAAAGGATTATTGCTTCAAGATAATTTACTTAAAAAAAACTTTTGCATATTTTTTTTATCTGCAGTATTTAGAATTAACATCATTACAGAATACAGGCGTAACATCATTGATAACAATAAAAAATAGTTATACTTAAAATTTAACTATGTACCACTGTTGCGGGATTTTTATAATTTTCTTCTCATGTTCTCTTCAACCGACAATGTTTAAAAAAAGAAGCAAATGTTGATATGCTGGGTTTTTTTTTTGGGTCAAGGGACATTTGCGTCAATTTTTTTGTCAAATTTCAAGACTAGGTCGGCTGTACTCCGTTAAGGCCAGGTACGTATTAAGGTGATCATATTTAAGGAATTATTTGCTAATTTTTAGGCCTTGATTTCCATTTCGTGTTAAAAAGCAGCGGTGGCCTGGTGGTAAGGTCTCGATTCCACCGAAGAGCCATCATGTAAGCCATTAAATCCATCGAAGTCAAACGTCCCTCCTCTGGTGTGGTGCGGAAGTTTGGAGAGGGGTTACCAACTTGTAAGTGGGCCTGGTGCACATTAAATCTGTCGGATTCGAACGTTCTTTTGCTAGTGGGGTGTGGAAGATTGAAGATGGGGATGCCAGCTTAGGCTTGGTCCTCGTCATCTATCCGTGGTTCAAAATTACGAGGTCTATCCCAAAACAGCCCTATTATTGTTTTAAAATGGGGTGTTCATGTAACTAAACGAAACCATGCAGTGTTAAATGCATTTAGTTTCAGATTTTTCAACTCCACGTCGCTTTTGATTGTATTATTTTATGGTAATTTGAATCCCCTGAATTTATTGCTCATAAAGTTTGTTCAAGTGGCTGTAAAGCTGTTAAGAGTGAGCACTAAGAATATTTTATATAATGCTATTGAATACTACGGTTGAGAAGCAGGAAGTTGAATGTCAATTATACTGCTGGTAAGTCCTGTAACACACGGCAGTCAAATTGTCGGCATTTTTATAACACCATCAATAAATAGAATTGCCCAGAGCTATTCCTAGCGTTGCAGATGGGAACGCTGGGCAATATTTAAAAATAGCCTTAAAGATGCGAATCCAACACTTCTGTTCTGACGTTCGTGCAGATTTTGTTTTTTATGTGCATGAGTAAAACAAAGCATGAATATAAATTACTTATGGGATAATCACGGTTTTTTTAATTCTAGATTGTAGCTGAGATCTGCAATTTTTGTTATATCCTCACTTCATGGAACAGTTGGAAGTTATTTCTTTCTTTGCTTCTAATTAACATTTTTTTTTTAATTTTTGTATTTGGCAATGTATTTTTTTCTATCAGTAGATTACTATTTGTTTCAATCCAGTTTTAATTATTAGTTTAATTTGAGTGCTAACTTTTTTTTACACTGGGTTGTATCAAAAGTGAATGAGCTCATGTTTGTATATTCACAATTTTCTCTCTTTAATTGGGGGTTATTTTAAATATATTCTTCCAGCATTGTTTTTATTTTATATGTGGATGTGCGTTTTTTTTCCATTATTTGTTCACTTTTTAGAAGCCATACGAGATTAGTTTTGACTTGAGTGTTTGTAATTATTATGGATAGAGATGATCCCACTGCAAGAAAACAAAAATTTTAATGTTATTAAATATCAATATCTAATGTGTACTACAAATATATTTTTTTCTTAAGCAGTCTGCAAATGTGCATAAGATTTTCTACTACAATTTTTGTTAATTAATCCATGACAAGCATATCCGTAACACTGTTAACAGAATAAAAGTCCCTCTACACAAACATATTTTCAGTTAAAAAGATCTGCCGAGAGTAGCTTAAGAAGATGAGAGAAAAAATAAACTTAACTTTCCAAAAAAAAAAAAAAAAAAAAAAAAAAAAAACCCCGGAAAATAATATATTTTTTTAAATGATCCACTGATGAATTTGACTGCGGCATTATTGCATAAAATATGCATGGCATTTATGTTAGCGAAAAAACTCTGTGATTAAATTAATTTCTGTTTTGCAAAATTAAGGTGTTTTAAAATTATTATTATACTTTTTTTTGAAAATATGCATTAATAGATTTTGGAGCATAAAGATCTACTGTTTAGCTATAATTTTATATTTATGCTACACACTGTAAATGAAGCCCAGTGGTTTGCCCAATGCACAGGTCCGAGGTTCGATCCTCGGGTTGGGCAAGGTCGACTCAGTCTTTCACCCCTTCAGTGGGGCGATAAACTGATGATCAAGCATGCTTGGGAACTAGACATTGGAGGTTCTGCGTTCGGCGAATCGCCTAAACGGTGCATAAACCTTGCAATACATATACCTCCAGGGTTTACGTGAACCTCCGGTACGTATATTTCCAGGTCCCTCTGCCAAGAAAACAAATGTAGGCCTTTGCACACAAGAGCCGTCATGCCACAAGGCTTAGTTTTAGATTTTTACAAACTGTAAATAAAAACAGCTCTGAAGTACTTTTGCGTCAATTTTCTGGGCTGTCAGTGGTTATTACTTTTTCCAATTCCATGAAAAATCTGGATTCATCTTATTCTTGAATGTAAACATCTTCTCCAACTTTCATCTCATTGATATTTTGTCGAAATCAACACTTTCTGGTGTATGCGTAAATGCGCGAAAGGTTTCCGCATTTGCCGACTGACAGTATGTAAATGAATTTGTATTTAACATTTTTAGTTTATACGACTCTTTGATTCTCATTGTATTTCTCAAATGCATATGTACATAATTAAATGCCTTTATTTTCAATAAGAGCCGTCGCGTTGAAAATGTTTTATTATTATAAAATTTGTAAGGTATCGTAAATATTGTTTCGAAACTTCCTCAACTTAATCAGTAAAGTCAATTTGTTCGCTTGTTCGTAGTGAATGTATGGTGTACACAATCAACAGGCCTTAGTAACCAACGACGGCTTTTTATTAACAAGAAAACAAGAATACGCAGACATTAAATGCACCTACAACACACAACAGTTTACAAACTACAATAAACAGTAGCCCATAAGTAGAGATTGTTATAATAACAACACACAACCCTGCCAGGCAAAATTCAGCTGGAGGAGGGAATCTTCGTAGCCTCTCTCTACGGTCTTTTGAAATGCCTGCAATTTTCCTCTGTCTAATCGCTTTAGCTGTAATCAACTGTCGACTCACTACTACAGGACTACCTACTCCTCTGACTACTCGATGTCGCCCCTACCTACTACCAGGACTCGGCATACAGCTCAATTTAGCAATCCTTTGAGCTCCATTCAACACCTGCGGTTCGCTGGACTAATCAAACTAATTTGTCGTAGACTCGCTATGACTCTAAACCTCACTAGCATAGCTGACCGTAAAACGATCTTTCCAATGATTGAACTAATCAAGCTGAGAAGCAACATTGCAGATTTGTAACAAATACGAAATGTACAATTTATTGAAAAAAAACCCCTCTGAAGCTGGAATTTGGAATTAATGCTTTATTTAATCAAACAAATTTGCATCTTTTTATCATATCCTTCTTAAAATTTCATAACCTCCTGAATAATAATTTCGTCTATAGACATCTTTAAAAATATTCATTTAATATTGGACTCCATGTGCATTTGTATTTAATATTTCATTGGATGATTCATCTGAAGGAACAGTTTTGGAATTATTTTAAAAACTGTTCCTTCAGAATTTTTTCTATGAAATTACTTTGAGATTCAATCTCTATAAGTTTATTTTTTGCATCATAAAATATTTCGACGATTTTTTCGATAAAAAATTATCTTCTCGTGCACTTGCAATCAATCTTTATGATGTTACAATTCCATATTTTTATGACAGCACATTTAAACCAGCGGTGACTAATAACTTTTTAATATTCTTATTTCTTTTTTTAACATTCAAAAATCATATCCACAAAGAATTGAAATTCAGAATTTCCAGTGATACTTTACATCGATCATTTCCATCAGAGTCTCCTTACGGAAAATCTCCGGTGAGTCGACTCCTTCCGGTAAAAACACTTCTTCTCTTTTCAAAGAATGGGGAGGGGGGGGGGGTTATTTATTCTATTTTTATTTATTTATTTTTTGTAAAATTAATAATGAAACAAACAATTTACTGTAAAGCCGTTTGTAACCCAACTATTTTCTCCTTGGACTTTTAACAAAATACCGCTAATTAAAATTATTTTGAATTGTAATAAATTCTGGACTGGTTTTGAAAATCAATGCAGAGGTTTTGAATTTTTATCAGAGCAATGTCTTAAAGTATTCGTTCTTAAAAAATTGTAATATATTTTTTTAATGGTCGTATATCTTTTATTTCTTATCTCCAATGTTTATGTTTAATAATCCATTATGAATTCGCAGGTAAATGAGTGAAGGATATCACTATATTTTTAATTGTTCTATTATATCAAAACATCACATGGTTAAACTTCGTAACGGGTCAAAAATACTTGGTTTTAAAATGTTTAATTAATAAGGGTTTCTTCTCAAGATTCAAAAGTATTATGAAATTTGACAGAATACCATTGACCAAATTCTGAGAACTACGAATTTTCTAAGGGTTGGAAATTTATATCTTTTTTTAAATTTTGGTTTAGTTGCCGTAGTCAGCTCCGTGTTTTTACTTCATTTGTTTTAATGCTTTTTTTCTTCGTTTTTCTCTTAGATGTTAAAATTTATTAGAACTTTAATAAAGAAATCTGGATATGCTTCTGAAATAGTGCATGTTTCGAATTTTGTCTTTATTGATTTATTTCATTGATTAAATTTACTGGCTGTTAGATTCCAAAGTTGATAGATAATATTGCTTTGCATTTTCTGTTATTGGCATTTGTTTTGCTTAGTTATCAGTTCCTTTTTCTGGAATTATATGTTATTTTTATGCTGCATTCTGCATTTATTTGTAAATGTAATTTGATATGCAATTTTTAAAAAACAATAATTTCTACTTTAAGTGTAACTAAGGATTATCTTATGGGTCTCTTTAGTGTGCTCTTTCCAGAATGTCACACTTTTCTACAAAATCCTTTAGATTTAATGGATTCTCTCATGGAAAATTTTAAAAGAATGATCTAGTTCACATTTCGAATTATATTCAAATTTTTAATTTTGCGGACCTAGAGCTGTTTTCAAAGTAAACTACACATCAATTTTTTCCATCATGGAGAGTCGTAAGAGGGACTGATCAAAGTGATGTAATTGTGGAGAATATCTTGCAGCCAACCTCTCCTTATATCTCAAAGACCCCAAACCTCAAACTCTCTGCCTCATACACCCCACAACTAATAATGAACCAAAATATTTCCCCAATGACTGATCAAAGGGCATGTTGAATCTGTGCGCCATCTCCAACCCCAACCCCAACAGCAACGAATATTATTGGAACTGATTAGATACTAATATAACAGATAAAAAAAGCAGCGCTCAATCATGTGCAAATAGGGTTAATTAATATCTAATGCTGT
>JAPMOQ010000374.1:0-16888 GCA_026543055.1 Argiope trifasciata | reverse complement strand
AAATTTTATTTGATTCAAATACATCACATGGCGTTTTCTCACTTTATCAAAGCAGATTTTTTGGAAAAAGAAAAAAGTGCAGACGTGTTAGTAGATGGTACCATAATGTATCCTTATGGAAGCTCACATTTTATTTTTTGCCTTACCTACCAAAACGCTTCCACCAACTAGGTTTACTGGAAATGATGGTTCATCACCACGCAAAAAGGATTTAAACTTATAATTTGAGGCCTGTTCAAGGATTGTTTACAAGATGTATTATCTGACAGCTTGTAGGATAGCTTATAGAATATTTAGTGCTTTAGGCAATTAAAAAAACTTACCTGCTTTGGGAGTTTCAGAAACGGAGAAACGGACTATGGTTTCGAGTGCGTATGTATGTGTGACTATGGCAATGAACCGAGTTTAAAGATTTTTTTCCCCCTGAAGAGGTAGTTTTATCACATTTATCTTCTTTATAGATTTGTTGTTCGATAATTCTTCATATAAAAAGGATTTGAAGGCTGGATAGCAGCTAACCCTTTTATTCTCTTAGATGTGTACAGAGAAAGTACTGTAATTCTTCAAAAATTGGAATTTGAGATTCTGATGAATCTCCGATTTTCAAGAATTATGTCTGTCTGTAAATTGTAACTGAGGAAATTTGGTATGTGGGCTTATGACTATATTTGTAGATTTTTCAATGAAATCTGATCATAAGTAGTTTACCTGTTTGGTTATTCAGTTACAAGTAAATTCGATAATTCCAAAATGCAAAAAGGATACAAAAGTAGATAAAATTTCCACAAAACCTTAGCCTCAAAAATATGGATTCGTACAGAATTTTGAACCAAATCTATCAAAAGGCTGATCGTCTGTGCTATCACAATCATGTAAATGAAGTAACTCATACGGAATACCTTAAATCAATGAAATTCTATCTTAACTACAACTGAAATTTTATATGTTTTTAGTTTCATTCGGTTGATAAACAAAAAACACACAAAAAAAACCCCCGTAAAAATACATATTTTCATGATAAAATTCCGTAACAATATTAAATCGAGCCAAAGATCCATATTTTTGTAATGATTGTTCCCTAATGTCTTTCTCAATGAATGAGAGCTTGATTAGAAAGTGTAAGGGAAATTATTAGGGAGACCAATCCACTTAATTGGATATAAAAGCATGACAAATCATAATAGACCAATATAGAATTTTTAGCCAACTGAGAAAGAAGTCAAACTAAAAAGAAAAGTATGTTTTCTTTCAAAACTGGAGCAGATAAATATATATATATATTCAGTCGCTTAGAGCAAAATAACAAACCTAATGAAAATTTTCATTCTCATTTACAAACTGATCCCCTACGATTATAAATTCCTTCCATAAGGTCAAGATTTAGGTTTATAAAATTTTACCAAGATTCATAAAATGTTCAGCAAAATTCAAGTAAATTCTCAATTTTAATCACATAGCCATCGATTCAAATAACAATAATAGTTTTAATAAGAAACGATAACAGTTTTAATCCTTTTATTATAAACAATATAAAAACTTATAAAAATAAACCTGTACATAAATAATCACATAATTATTGCACTTCGCTATCATTTTCCGATGGCAGTCTATACAGTTTCTCGAACACTATTTCTTCTGCGTCATTTAAATGGAACAACGCCCGAACCGCAGGAATCTGAGTATCGGTTAAAAAGTATTCACCTTCTTTTTCGCCGCTCGATATGTACCAAAGTTCTCGAAAATACCTCTTGAGAAAGTTCTTGGGACATGCACTCTTTGTTGCAGAAACAAGGTGATGGCAAACTTCCCCTCTATAATGGAAAATTAATAAGTAAAAATAACTACAAAAAAATGTAGATAATATGCCCGAAAATGAATTAATTTAAATACACTGAAGTGACAAAAGTCATGGGATGACTGTTAATATCGTGTCGGTCCTCCTTTCGCCCGGCGAAGTGCAACAACTCGACGTGTCATGGAGTCCACAAGTCGTTGGAAGTCCTCTGCAGGAATATTGAGCCCTGCTGTCTGTATAGACGTCCATAATTGTGAAAGTGTGGATGGTGCAGGAGTTTGGGCACGAACGGACCTTTCGATGATGTCCCATAAATGCTCGATGAGATTCATATCGGGCAATCTAGGTGGCCAGATCATGCGCTGGAATTGTCCGGAATGTTCTTCAAACCAATCGCGAACAGTTCTGGCCCTGTGACATGGCGCATTGTCATCCATAAAAATACCATCGTTGTGTGGGTACGTGAAGTCCATGAATGGCTGCAAGTGATCTGCAAGCAGCTGAACATAACCATTTCCAGTCAATGATCGGTTCAGTTGCACCAGAGGACCGAGTCCATGCCATGTAAAAACAGCCACCACCAGCTTGAACAGTGGCTTGCTGACAGTTTGGGTCCATGGCTTCGTGCGGTCTGCGCCACACTCGAACTCTACCATCAGCTCGTAACAACTGAAATCGTGACTCATCTGACCCCGCCACGGTTTCCCACTAGGTCTAGGGACCAGTCGATATGCTCACGAGCCCAGAAGAGTCGCTGCAGGCGATGTCGTGCTGTCAGTAAAGGCACTCGAGTCGGTCTTCTGCTGTCATTGCCCAAGGAAGACAAATTTCGCCGCACAGTCCTATCGGACAAGTCACACGTACGTCCCACATTGATTCCTGCAGTTATTTGACGAAGTGTTGCGTGTCTATTAACATTGACCATTCTACACAGACGTCGGCGGTCTCGGTCGTTATGTGCAGGTGGTCGCTCACTGCGCTGTCCATGATGGGATGTGATGCCTGAAATTTCACACTCTCGGCACACTCTTGATACTGTGGATCTCGGAATGTTGAATTCACTAACGATATCCGCAATGGAATGACCCATGCGTCTAGCTCCAACTAACATTCCACGTTCAAAGTCTGTTAATTCTCGTCGTGCCGCCATAAATCACGAAAAACCTGTTCTCATGAATAACTTGAACACAAATGAAAGCTCTGGAAAACGAACTGCGCATTTATACTTTTTCGCTGAGATACTACTGCCATCTGTATATTTGCATATTGCTATCCCATGACTTTTGTCACTTCAGTGTAGATTTGCGTTATTTTATTAAGTTACACAAAGGTCTTTTTAGAACTGACCTTTTCCTAGAGTCTTCCTCCCTCTCTGAAGTTGCACGTCAAGAGTGCCTTAAGACATAGGATGGAGAATTAAATTATGCCTCAGGTGCCAAAATTGAGCCAACAAGTAGGTTAGGTTGATATCAAGTTTTGTCGTGTTTGGTACATGGTGATCATGATACTGGATTATTGTACTTGAGACAGTCGATAAGCGATTCTTTTTCCATCGATTTAAATTGGATATTCGATGGATATCGATTATCGCCCTTGCAGGCGGTGATTGGAACGAACACGATTCCAAATTAGGAATTAGCTTTTTCGGAAAATATATAGATGAAGAGATTATTAACAGTGACTGACGAATGAAGAAAGAGGAAAACTGACTAAGAAGAGAAAAGGAAAGTTTTACTTATATAGTAAAGGAGAATGTAAAGATTTTTCACAGATAATACACCATTATAAAGTGTAAAGGGGAGTAATGGCTGGCAAAGAAATATATCGTTTAAAAAAAGACAAACCATCACGCATGTTCATAGCACCGCAGAGGTAGTATGGTGAATTAGATTGTTATTTTATTATTTTACGGCTTATTATTTTTCCATCATTCTGATACAATATCATTGACTAAAACCAAATGAGGATAAGGAGATTGCAAATCTGTATAGGTTGAATCCAAAACCTTAGACCTAATATTTTTAGTACATTTGAGATATCAGTTTGATATAATATCATTCAACTCTTTTACCACTAAATACAATTCCATATTTTTATAAAGATGTATCGAAATTCAATTCATTAAAACATTTTATATTCGAATTCGTCGGAATTTGATATTTTTCCCTCGGGTCCTATTAATTTGATTCCACAATGTCAAAGCCTCTGCCAAAATTTTCTTAATGTGAACAGTTGTATAAATCGAATTTCGACTGTAGTATCTACAGTATCGAATCAGCTAAGTTTTGCTGCTTTTCTTTAGTTAAATTTGCTGCCTGATTCATTTGCAAGATATGAAATATAAGGATTAACAATAAATTACTTAATAACTATTAATGAAACTGTTATTATTAATAGATTAAAGTGAAATCTTATATATGGAAAGGAAGTATTATTACGAACAGCCATGTCTAAGCAGTGGTGTAGCGAGAGCAGGTGGCGTCCACGGCATAACAGGATTTTTTTTTTTTTTTCATCTAAGAAGTGAATAAGAAGTGTCTAATATCTTATGAAGTGATTATGGCTCCCTGAACTGTATGTATGTATGTATTATTCATATTATTTGCTCCTTCATTCTATTTAGTTTCAAAACGCAGAATAGAAGTACTGATATTGTCCTTGTGCCACACCCTAAGTCTGACATCCATACCCCTTTTTTGTTTCAACGGTCGCTACGCCATTGTCACCAAAAATGCAAGTATAGATGCCTCAGGATCTAATTTTCGAGGGCACCAAGGTGACAAAATAATAGTTCATTTATGTAATTTTAAAACTGAAATATTTAAAATAATGACATGCCGAGGAGATATATACATGCGCTAAGCCCCTGATGATAACTGGCGAAGGAGGGGTCAAAATGTGATCGAAAAGCTACTTACCTTTCCTACACTATAAGGTCTAAGATCATAAATTCTAATTAATTCACTTTGGCCTCGTTGAGACCAACTAAATCATGAGTTGCGACTAATAAGATCTAGATTTTGCAACCTACGAAATAAGAACCTATTCCTTCTTCATACATAAATACAATTCGTCATTGGGGGGGGGGGACTTTAAGCGGATATAAGACAATATAGGACAGTCATATATAGACAATTCATTTATTTATTCATTCAATTTTATTTGGAAACAGTCGCCTTTGAAATTCTGATCTTGCAAATAAGAGAACCTTTTATTTACTATAGGTAAGATTAAACAGCACGAGATGGTGTTTACTTACTTTTTCTGGCTGATGAATGCGGTTGTGTCCTCCAGCATAGCAAGCAACTTGACTAATGCTGCTTCTTTATTTTGATCCTTTAAAAAAAAAATTACAACTTTTGCGGATTTTGAAGCAAATTGTAAAGCATTCTTCAAATTAAATACAACTAAGATATTTTTGTATCCAGAAAAAAACTGCTCAAATTCAGACTTTGGATAATATTAAAAAGAAATTTGAAGAATATCTTTATATTATATACTTTTATTATAATGTCAATATATCAATGTACAAAACTAACATTTTAAGATTAAGAAAAATTACATGAAACATTGTCATCCCCTTAAGCCTGAATTTATGTACCCTACAAAAATCTTCATTTATAGTAAGGTTCCAATTTAAGCAACAAAATAATATTGCATCATACAGCAGCTGGAGGGAAGAACTGTAAGCGATAACAATAAAAAAAGGCTAATTCAGCAGAAAGGAAATTTATACGCAAATAGCACGGCCAAGGAGTTACAGATAAAGCGAGGTCACGAAAAACTCATAGATTCAGGACATTCAGTGCCACACAACTTAAAAAGCAAGAAAAAAGTCGCATTTTCATTTATTCCTAGGGAGAGAATGCGATATCGCAAGTTCAAAATGCTTACAAGAAACTATCAGAGACTGAATACAGTGATAGGAAATGAGATAATAATAATAATAATTTAAAGCCTGTGGCTAAAAGTTTGAGATTAACGTGAGTATTGTTTAATGCACTCGGAAATTGTTACAAAAAACGAATGGTTATCCAATACCAATCTGTAAGAAAGATTGATGTTGAATAATCATTGAAAACAATGTCAATAGATTACAGATATATTACCATACTGACAAAAAGGAGCTAAAACTAGCGAGCAAAATTGCTCAGAACTTGCAGACACCAGTTGGGCGGCAGGCTTACTGTGCCGACTTCTGCCTAAAAGTGTCTGCCGGTTTACTGTGGCCAGACCACTGCCGAAAAGTGTCTATTCACTCGATGTCCAGATCATCGCAAATCATTGACAGTAGGCCATTGGTGGCACCGTTACCAATGGTATAAAGAACACAAAGACTGGACATCCTTCCAATGGAGTCAAGTACTCTTTACTGATGAAATTTATTTTAATTTCAAAAACGATTTTCGATGTTAATTAATATAAAGTGAGTGATAGTCATGTTTACAGCTCAATAATATCACAGAAAGAGACTTTTGGGATGGACCTGGTACATTTGCGTAGAAATGTATAATGATGAATGAAAGAATGGAATGCACATCTTAAATCGAGGTAGACCAGAAATTATTATTCTGATGAAGTTTTCCTTCCCCTGCGAGCGTCTGTTCAGATGTACCATAGATTTACATTCTGTGTTTGTGAATGATAATCAGAACCATATAGCTCTTCTTGTTAGGTACTTCTGGAAAATATCTGTCAAATGGAATGGCCCTCTTTCTCCACAGATTTAAATTCCATTGAACACGCTTGGAATGATTTAATTCAAAATTATATCCTATAAAGACTGACAAACAACGGACACATGCCCATTGAAGAATTGTCTTAATATTATTTTGAGTATAAATAGATGGTGCCACGCAACCACTGCATTTAATAGAGATTATATACTTTACTAATCGACATATATTTGTAGTTCTACTTCTTCAATAGAGTAGGCCAAACTATTTTATACATCGCCATTCAGGCAAATATATTTTTGTCTCCGTTCCCTAATGTAAGCAAAAAAAAGAAAGCGTTTTCATTCTCTCCACCGCTATTTGCATTTTTATCGCCTTTTAAGTACCACATTGTGTTTCTGAAAACATAAAGTTCAAATCTTCCTGTTTAACCTTGCTATAAGCATAACAAAATCAGAAAAATTGTTATTTGCAGTAGTGTAAGTTTTCGTTTAACATGAAACATTGGGGAATATCATTCAAAAGTAGACCTTTTTTCTTGCTGCGACGTAATTTTTCCATTTCACGGTTCAGTTCTCCACCTTTACTTAATGAATTTAGTTTCACCTACATCATATATCTATCCAAAGATAATTATCTAAATTTATACTTGATGCAATGGCTCTATTTCTCATTTTCAGAACGATGGCAAATATAGTCATGAAAGTGGTGACTAGGTATAGAAAAATGGTTATGTGTAAGGTGATGTGATTGTTTACGGCGCCAAACGGTAGAAAATTTTTTAGCTAGTGTTTATATATGGGAAAAAAGTATAGAGAAGAAGGGAAATATAGAACAGTGTGGACTTCACATTAAAAAAACACTTTGTGTGCATTAATATTACAAACAAAATGCTTAAAATGTGTATTTTTTTCTTAAAGTGAGCTTGTTATATCACATTTTAATAAATTGTGATATTACAAGCCATGAATATAAGACCCACCTACATTTTTCCTACATTTTTTGTCACTCTTCTTTTCCTTATGAGAATAATTCAAATGTCAAGTATATATAATCTTTCAGCCAGTTTTATGAAGTATTATAGCTTGTGCTAGCATACCAAATGACATCATAAAAAACGGGTAAAAGTCAAACAATAATCGAAAATCTGTATTGTAGATGAGGGAGAGAATTTAGAATAAGAAAATAAAGATGTTAGGATTAACTACACCCCACCCCTTTCAATACATACTGTGACATCATAGTTTTGAAAATTCCAAATAAACAATTGAGTAATTAGACTGTTTTGAGCTCTAGGTATTTTTTATTCAAAATCAACAAATTTTCTCCTTTTTTTATTATACCGTTCACAAAGTAAGCACATGAATAACGGAATTTCCCCTGAGATAGCGCAGTAAGAGTGGCTAACTTCAGAATTTGCAACCAGATGGTCTCATTACGTAGAGCATTGCCATGTTACAATGCTTAAGACACCATTTTTATGATCACCAACATTGTTCTGAAGTTAAGAAAAGCCGTAAAGGATTTAAGTGGACACCTTGTATATTATTTAATCTACAAGTAGAAAATATGAAATAGAATTCCATTTGAAAAACAATTTGGAGCTTTCAAACAACATAAAAATATGTTTATTTAATAAAATTATAAATCCCACTTTTTCTTTGAAAATCACGTGGACAATTTCAGAAATTTGCAAATGTATAAAACATTTGCAATTATCAAACAAGGCAAATGCAGATTTAATTTGCCGCATTTATGAGTATTAATACTCAAAAATTACAAAACTTTTTAAAAAACTATCTTTAAAAGAAACATAGAACAGTTTTTACAGTACGCACCTCATTCGTGAGATGGGAAACATAATACTGTATGTCGTCAATAGCAATAGCAGCAGGGAGACTTTCTTTTGCATGAAACTCGCATAAGTAATGCAGCAAACCGGATGGATTTTCAATATACCTATAGTACAAAAATATCTCTTTAAATATGTTAACATTTTATCACAAAAACCAAGTGATTTTTTTAAAAAACTTTTTTTATTTTGTAAGATGCCTTTTCAGAGAAAAATTCAGGTGTTTTATAAGGTCCTCGCTTAATCAATTTTTTAATTTCGTTTCACATTGCAATGCATTTTTAACTTGAAAATGATTTATTTTCGCTTACTGTTTATTTTATTAACTTTCTGGAATTGTATGAGTTACTACTGATATTTCGATATATTAGACTAGTTAGCTTCTGCATTTTTACACAATAGTATCATTAAAATAGAGGTTCGGGTTTATAAACATTCTAATAACAAAGTGAATGTAATAAAATATATAATAAACTAACCAATTATACTTAATAAAGTGTTACTATTATTCTAATAAATTATTATTCATAGAATTTGTATTTCTTACAAAATTATTTCATAAATAAAAGGGAAATAAAAATTTTTAATCTATTACCCCTCTCCCTTCTCAGTCTAGCGCTCCTGAGCAGCTGTCTTAAGCACTTTTAATAAATTACTTGGAAATCTTACAGAAGTTACGGAAATGATAACGGCATACACATTTGTCGAATTTATCAATTTGAAGTTAATAAAACCAATCAAAAAAATTTTTCGGTTTTAAAATTTATTAATATTTGCACACAAAAAAAAATCCAATTTTTTAGGGATGAAAAAAAGGTACAAGTCACTCTACCTGCAAAATTAGACTGCTCTTATTAAAAATGATTTTTAATGTAAATTTTATATTCTCATTATAGTTTAAATAGTTAGTAATTAATTATTATAACTAAATAAACTAACATATGCAAATCATTTTGCAGTAGTGAAAAAAAAATAATGCTCTAAAAATGTTAAAAACTTTTTCATTTTTATTACAATTTAGAATGAATGTTGTAATCAACAGAAACCTTAATTTTGTAAAGTACTCAAAAGAGATATATAGTAGTTTCTTTAAGAATAATTTTATATATATCAGTATAAGGAATTAATTTTAAGTTGCTAAGCTTTAAAATTTCAATAATAAACATTTTAGGACACAGAACATCAAAATTTGACAATCTTCGATTTGTACGTTGAAATAAAAATATATGAATTGTATGGCATGAAATAAATATACGTTAATAACCAATACCATTTTTTAAAAAAAGAAACTTATTGGATGGCAAACGATGCTTCTACTATCCCAGAATTCCTCAGTAATTCTCACAGTTAGTCATTTTAATTATCTTTGTTCACTTATTCATTTCTTTCTTTTGCTAATATTACGTTAACTCAATTATTGATAAAATAAAACTATTTATAAGCAATTCATCTCCCTGCTTATTTTAACGGAAACAATATAAATAAGAATACACATTTTAATAATTAATAGCCCAAATGGTGATTTCTGACTCATCAGATGAATAGACATCTAGTTGGTAAGACACTTTAAATGTGTTAAAGAATTATATTCTATGTTATTTGAATCAATAAATTGACTGCAGAAAAACTTATGAAGTTTTTTTGCAAAGCGTCCTAATTCTCTTAAGTCATATTTAGTGAAATATTCAGGGAACACTTAAATTTTAGTTTTTAAAAAAAGTTTATCATCCTTGCTTTGCTACTAAAATGTTGTATGTCATAATTTTAAGCTAACAGCAGCCTCTCTGAACAAGCTGACTCAAAGAAATTGAAATGGTCTATAAGTGTCAAAGATAATAATATTAAAAGTTCCAAAATTCTCTCAGTTTTATCTGCAGATTTTTTTTGAAAATATATCTTCAGAATATTTTTCTAAATATCACTAATAAAACAAGATTATTTGAAACTTATTAAATATTCCAGCAGGCCATTTATTGATTGGAATAACATGTAATGCCTTATTATTATTTATTCAGCTAGAAATATATAATCATCTTTAAATATTAGCTATTAGATAGTTCAGATATTCTGTATGTATTTTCTGTATAATTAAATAACTGTATAATATTTCATCAATTCAGTTACTGGCTCAAATAACACAAAATATAATTATTTATGATATTTATAGGACATTTTCCCAACAGGATATGCTTATTTTTAACAGTTTATTAATCAAATAATAGAAGATTTTTGTAATAATATTATAATATAGTAATGATTACACATCTTGCAAACTCTTTAATCTGATAAATTTAGCAAAAATTTGACACAAATCAGTAGTTTGGCGTAAAATGCATAACATATCCACCTAGTTTGTACATCATTTATCAATTACAGTGATTGAGAGTGGTTTGTTTAATAATTGTACAAGTACTTGTAAATTATTAATAATAAAATACTAAAGGACATTATAGAATAATAGGAAAGAACGAATTAGCATACAACATTTGACGATCAGTCGTTAAAATGCAGTTAATATACAAATAGGGGGGGATGTATTTTGTGCGCTTTTTTCCAAATGACTGAAACCAAAATTTAATACAGAATTACAATTGCAGCAAAAACTATTTACCAAATATCATATATTTAAATTATTGCGTTTTAGTTATCACATTTACATACTTGAGACAGAGAAAATCGACAGTCAACCTCTTTCATGGATTTGGGTCTAAATTTGATGCAGATCCATACCTTTATACATTAAATCAGTAAACAAAATTCAAATTCTCTTAATTTATGTTTAACTCTCTTAGTTTTACAATTATTTTGTTAACTGGCATTCTTGTAATGGACTTATTATTATAGACAGATATGTTTTCACTTAATGGCTTCTGTTCAAATTTTGACAAAGTCTATAAATTCAATATATATACCAAATTTCAACTGTCTAGATCAGAGCATTTTTGAGTTAAATCATTCATGGAGAGACATAATGTGTTTTTCTATGTGCTTTATTCAAAAAATGTGTTTTTAGGGACTTGGGGACGTCTGAAAGTTGGAGATTCGTCAAAATCTCGAGTTTTAATTTTTAAAATTTACAATATTGTCTCTTTACACATTGGCGGCAAAAATAAGAAGTCTAGAAATACAAGAATTATGGCGATATTTCTATTAGAAACGAGCTTCAGAAATCCTTCTAGAATTTTTCATGCCCTTGTGGTAAGAGAGATTGAGTCAGAATAGAATTTGCGACCTCTCGGAATGTAGCCGCGTAACATAACCATTATACAAAAGTGATCCCTGGTGTTCAATGGCTGTTACAGTTTTATTAAGATACCGCCACAATACTCCTCCCCACCAGTGAGTAGAAGGAGAGACGAGCGATATTTCTGGACCAAGTGTTATGGCGAGTGTGTGAGTGTTGTTGCTAATGCGTCAAGTGAGTCTGACGGCTTTTGTTTGTTGGTTGTGACAGTTTGTTCATTTGATCGTTGCTTGCGTATAGATAGCGCCACGACAGATATTTAGAGGTTGAAGGTTCATCGTCCGATGTCACTGATGTGATAAGAGTATTCTGTCGGAATAAAAGTTGGGACCTTTAGGTCGTAGCCGCATATCATAACAATTAAACTAAAGTGATCACTGGTGTCCAGTGGTTGTTTCTGGCTTATTAAGATTCCACCACACCCGGTATAAAGCGAAATGCTAAAGCAAGAAAGGTGGGTGCTCTCTCTGTAATGTTGAGGAAAGTGCTTCTTAAACGGCACTCTTAAGTGCTTTTATGCTACGGCAGATGTGTGGTAACGTTTTCTTATTTGTCTTCTGTTGTTAATTTTTGTAAATGTTGTTTTGTGAGCATTATTTGCTACCATTGCTTTATATTTTCATGTGGAAAAGAAACATTATTATTTGTTCCTGGTGGCATTTTTACGATATACTTACTGGATAGATTTGTATATCATTCAATTTATTTCAATTTCATTCGTTGCAAAATCGTTTATTTTAAACCTTTATCATTTATTTAAAAAATATATATTGTAATCATCATAAAATTTCTAATTCAACATTTTAATGAATCTCCGCGTTTCAGACATTCTAGAGTCTGGAAAATAGATTTTTGAAATTATATCTGCCAATCTGTATACACTAGAAACTTAAGATAGACGCATGGTATTTAATACATGGAATTCATACCAAATTTGTAGATTCATATTAAATTTTGCATGAGATCTCTTTTGAGAAATTCAGTCAGTCGGGTTACACTGTCCGGTTCCACCTCTCCATAATTACCACTGTTAAAGTAGAGTAAGTAGACATCGCTAAGGCTGCCTCATATTTATATAATTTGAAGTGAAGTCTTAAAGTTATCATTGCCCTTTTTAAATAAGTTATCAATCTTCGTAAATTCCTTTTATGGCAACGTTATTTCTATTTTGACGTCATTACGCTTACTTACAGATGTAAACTCGGCACAAAAAGTGAATTGTTCGTCGTAAATTTTTTAGAATTCTCTTTCGTGTGAGTGTTGAATTTTATGCATTTAAACCTGTAAATGTTTGTAAATAATCACAGCCGTAGCAGAAATTTTTATGTAAATATCTAAATTCTGAACGAGTTTTAATTAAAATTGCTTCAATAGTACGTGAAGTGCAATGAATTATTTACTGGCATCCGCATACAATTTATCAGAAAACTTAGTGACTGATTTGATATGTTATAACAACCACAACTAAAAAACGAAGAAAGCGCAATACATATAATTTGATACATAGATTTAGCTTCTAAAGAGTAGGCAATATCAAATGTGAAACATGTCTATAAAAGTGTTGACCGTATGCCAATCTGTATTTTTACATGCACGTAAACGCAATAACTATTAAAAAAACATAATTATTTATATAAAAGGAATTTAGCATTTGATCTTGGGACTTCAATGGTATCCTTAAGTCAAATTTTGGTTTCAAGCAGTTAAAAAAAGAGAATCTAAAATGCATATTCTTATGCTCTGATATTTATGTATTAATCGCATTCCAGCGATTAATCGTCAAAGACAGCATATAAACTCTTTCGTAACTATTATTAGTCACTAATATGCAATTAATAATATGTAAGTACATTTATTTCACAGTATGCAGAAAAAAAATTGGAAAATGTTTTTACTATAGATTAAAACTGTAAGAACACAAGTTTTTAAAACAGCAGTGAAATTACTTACACCATTTTAATGCACTGAAGCGCCAAAGGCGAAGTCTCCGGCATGCCTAACACATGATACGGTCGCTGTTCAAGGGGTCTGGGGCAAATGAAAAAGACCAGATCGCCAGCACTTGCAATTGACAGGGCAGCTTGAAAAAGAAGAGAAGTCTTGAATCTGAAAGAAAAAACACTATTTTAAACTTCAAAATATATTTAACATGAAAGCGTAAAAATTTCTGAAATGGTCTTAGAGACACGCTTACTTGAAACGTATTCTGTAATTCATGACTGATTAGATTTAGTCGAAGACTAATTGATAAATCCAGTATTTCTCAGAATTAAAATCCTTTCCTGAAAATATTTTTGACTTACTGTTTTTTTCCCCCTATCATGTGGGCAAATGAATTTATTCACAATTCACATTCCCAGTGCATGCAGCTTAGTTACATCAATGTTTCATTTTCAAATAACAGAAAGCTATATAGGAAAGAACCCTTTTAATTTTTGAGCGAAAGTAGAAGACGAGAAAGACACTTGAGCCGCCATCTCCCCTCTCTAAATTTTGCTACATGAATAAGATGGTATTTGGCAGTGTATTAGGTCCACATGCAGGGCAAATGCTTGGTGAAATCAGACTTCGACACTGGAATTCTTCAATGGGGAAGTCAAACCACCACCAAGTCACTGCAATACTAGTTGTCTTGTTGATTTTGAACTAATTTAGCTTACCCAAATGATGCAAAAAAAACTAGACAAAAATCAGAGAGGATTAGTTTAGTTTAGTTATTTTAATGTCCCGTTTTAATGCAACACTAGGGCTATTTTGGGACGGAACTCGTTATTTTGATCCACGGTCAGTTGACGAGGACGACACCTGAGGTGGCACTCCCCTCTCCACACCAAAACACCACCAGCGGGAAGACGTTTGGTCTGACAGATTTAACGTGCAAGAGACCCCCTTACATGACGGTTCTTCGGTGGAATCGAATCTCGAACCTGAAACCCTCCGGTTCCGAAGTCGAAACCTTACCACCAGGCCACCGCGGCCCAAAGTCAGAGAGGGGGGGAAAAATTCTACAGATATAAACTGCATTCGCCTTAGATGGGAGGAAATCAAATAACAATCTATATATATATATATATATAGACAGTGATAATTATACACATTGAGAATAAGATTCATATTATGTTAATAATGAAGAAACAATGAATATACAAACCTAGATGTAAATAAATAAAATTAATATTTATATATATGTATATAACATATTTCTTAACTTTAATGAACAGACAAAGAAGAGGACAGGCATTTGCAGTACATAAATAAGAAGGCGGGAGGTTTTTTTTATATTCTTCCCAAACTCGTTGAATTTAAAATAGCATTTTTAGTAATGAGTAAGTTTTTGATCTCCTTTAAAATAATAAATATAATTTATAGGAAATTCTTCCATACGGCCGTAATCAAAAGCATAATAATCTTGCGGATTTTATTTATTTATTTATTTTTTTGTAAGTACGTAATGGTGAATCAAGGATTTTGAAACATGAAATAATCAGAAAATTTGAGAAACATGTTGAAGATTTATTTTAAATTAAAAAGTTCCGCATCCATGTGCTCAATAAAATAATTTAAATCACCTCTACATTTCTCAGTAATCATTATCTAATATTTTACTCGGTTTTTTACTATATTCCGTTTCATTTTGCATTTAATATAAGAACAGGTAATGAAATATCCATTTCTTCTTTTGTAATGATCGTCATTTTGAAATAGTAGCCCACAAATTTATTCACTATGGCTCCTTGCAATATATGCAGTGTAAAAAGGTGTTAATTTTAGAAAGTCAAAATATGGAGAAAAAAAATATGATATATAAGGTCTCAAATACAGAAACAAGGTTCATAAGAGTATCTCTAGCACTTATATATATTTTTTAATTATAAATACTTACATAAAAAAAAAGACAACGTCGTTTGTAACATTTGATGGGATTTAAAAAAAATCCTAGCTGTTTTAATCCATATCATTATAAAATGCGAAATATTCATTTCAGTTTTTGTTTCCAGAACTAGGAAAAGCATTTTTTTTTTAATGTTAAAATGATTTTACTAAAGGTGTGCCAATGAAGCTAAACGCGAATAAAAACTAGTCATTGGATCAAATTTCACTATTATATTATATTATATATATATACATACACACACACACTTATATACACTATGTAGCAAATGGGAATGAGTTGAGATCTCAAATTTTTACTATTTTATATTTATGGTGATTCATACGATTCTAATTTTACTTGGAAGTTATTGTTAATTTCTTTCACCATTATTTTTATTTTATAATCAGCATTGCATTTTTTTCCACTCCAAATTCTATTCACAGCAACTTTGTCAGTTGAAACACAAGTAAACACGATAAATAGAAAATATAAAGGGATGTCTTCATGGATGAAATTCGATACATAATTTTAGCTTCAACCCAGTAGATAAATGCCAAATTTTGAATCAGTCCATCAACAGTTTGACCATTTGTCAGTCCATACATTCGCACGTATGCAAAGATGCAAAACGGTACAGTAATAGTTTTATTTCATACCTTGGTATAAATCAATCAAAAATGGTTCACAATTTTCTCCTCTATACTAAACACAAAACGCTTATGCGAAGGATGCCGAAAATAACTATCTGAACACTCATGATATTTAATGCTTTGTCCAAGTTTCACAATTTTTAAATGGGGTAAGTAAGAATGACATTTTCACTGTGAAATATGCGCGAAAATTTCAGGGATGCCATTCACACTGCTCCAATACATGAGTTTGGCTCTTGATTTGAAGCAGTTTTATTTTACTTAACACACTTTTCTTTTGTCGATGTAGGAAGCAAAAGAGAAATAATAAATCACAAATCTTTAGGCACCTCCAACAATGCCTGAAGGCATCTATAAACATCTGCTTGAGAAAATTTCAGAATTTTTTTGAATATCCTATCATATCAACTTTTAAACTGCACAATGTAATTATATAAGGATGTGAGAAAAAGTAAACTAGGTTAATGTGAGGATTTTAGCTGATAAAATAGAATGAAATTAACATGCATGATGAGCAATACGTTTCCGATTCGTACAAATCTCGGAATTTATACAGATTTTTAAGTCGGCAAATGTTCAGATTTTTGAAAAAAAAATTTTAATTAATTTTAATGCTAATAGTAAGATTTTACTATTATTTTTAACTATTCGTCCAATAGCGATGCACAAACAATAATCAATAATTTCGGTTTAATTTTGTCTATTTTTTTCAGTTGAGCTACAGCTAAATAATGAATGTAGAGTATTTTGAAGAATAGTTATTTATAATTTATTCTGTATAGAAATGGCAAAATGGC
>JAPMOQ010000357.1:0-10990 GCA_026543055.1 Argiope trifasciata | reverse complement strand
GAGAATTTACTACATATTTCTTAAAAAACAATAATAGTTAATAATTTATAGGACCTGTATTACATTATAGTAACAATATTCAAGCTGATAAGTAATTCCCTTTTTTGATAAATTGAATGATTTAAAATTGCCAATAAATAAAATTTAGTCATGAAACACACAAAAAGCGCATTCAATTAGACTTTATGTATTATCAAAAATGGTACATTCCATGGCTGCGGCTAACAGATCATTTGGTGCATGTGAATCACATGTTACAGCCATGTCAGATAATCTATATTTTGTTAAGATTTGTTGAATTTCTAGCTGGGCACAAATTGCAGATTCAGGCTTTAATTTTTTAATATTTAAAGCAGTGGACCTTCAAAAGGCATCGACTTCATCATCGGACTCAACAGTCAGTCTGTCTGCAAGTTCTTTGATGTTGTCGGTTACCTCCAAAAAGTCCATTCTTTTCCTTTTTCTAGTACCAAAAGAGGCCCTACTTCGTAGGAACTGAGGAGTACTGATTGATGTTAATGTAGCGATTGTCTCCTCAGCATTTCCTTCAGTAACTTCATCTAGTGATGGATGAGGTTCCTGAAAAAAATTGATAACAAATAATTATTTTGAATAACGCCAAGTATGCATATTTCAGAAAGGATCAATAATAATATTTTTTGTTTCATTATTCAAATTGTATTTGCATTTTATTACAGATCGCTTCTACCTCAATGGAATGGGCAGCTATCAAGAAAGGGTTTTTAGATTCGTGGAATTTCCCAAATTGTTATGGGGCACTAGACGGAAAACATGTCCTGATACAGGAGCCTCCTAATTGTGGCTCACAATTTTTCAATTACAAAGGATTCAATAGTATAATTCTGCTGGCATTAGCTAGTTGGGATTATACATTTCTGTATATTGATGTTGGTTGCAACGGAATAGTCTCCGATGGGGGAGTACTGCAGAACTGTGGTCTGTTCCAGAAATTGGAACACTATTCTTTATTTGGAACTGATGGATGCATTCTTGGGGATGATGCGTTCCTCTTAAACCTTATTTAATGAAGCCATTCATAATTCATCCATTGACAACCGAGAAAAGGATCTGGTCTGAGTCGAGCTAGATGAATAGTAGAAAATGCTTTTGGTATTTTAACCTGTAGATTTAGAATTTTGAAACGAAAAACCGATTGTCAATTATCTACTACTGACAGAATTGTGAAAGCATCTTGTGATTTGCACAACTGACTCATCAAAACTTCTGCATCATCTTACCTAGCGCGGGGATCTTTGGGTGAAAAAAATCTTGAAACTGGTGAGATTATTCCTGGACAATGGATATCAAAAATAACTGGATTATTCAATATTCAGAGTATTTCTGGTCGTTACCATAAATCATCAAAACTTGCTAAATTGTATAGGGATAATCTTACCAGATATTTCATGAATGAAGGATCTGTGCCGTGGTAAAATAATAAAATTTAATAAATTGTCAAAATTTTATTTTTATATATTCATCATAATGAGTTTAAAAAACATTTTATGACTGTTAAGGAACCAGAATATGTCCATGTTATTTTGTATTTTCAATTTTTCAAATATTACGTTTCTTATTATATAAATAAAAAATGTTATTTGTATATTTACCAAATTCTCTATCGTATCCTTCTTTTCTTTGACAACACTCATGAACTCATCCATCATACTGAACCATCTGACACTGGGTTTATACACCTGCACGGTTCCTATTCCTGATCTTTCTGATTTCAGGATTTTAGTTCTTCCTATGTCGTACGCGCCTCGAAGACTTTTTATTTTTGCTTTTACTAACTCAGGAGTCCAATTCTGAAGACCTATTTCAGTGGAAATGGCTTCAGTCATGGACTCAAGAGCTTTTCTTTTTAAACTTCTATTTCTGTAACCAATACTATCTGCATTCCAGAGGCATTCGTGTTCTCGATACAGAGAAAAAAATTGCATATTTCTGTATTCGATAAGTTCATTATCTGAAATGTGAAAAAAAAACCTTCTTAAAGTTAATTACAATTTGAATAAAATACAACAAAACCTCAATAAAACAAGTACACACCAAAATATTACTTTATACTACAATTACTATATTTTCCTTACATAAATTTTAAAAGCAATTGAGTTAGTGTTATAATGAGGGTCCTACATTTATAGTTCCTTGATTGGAAAAAAAAACATTACATTTTGTATATTTTATTTGCAACCATTTATTTTTAAACTTAGCTTATTCATAAAATTACAGGTGGTAAAAGGAGTTTGAAATTAATGAAGGGGAAACCATTTCCACAAAACTAATTTAAATGCTGTTGAAAAATGTATATTATACCAAATAATATACAAACACAAGGAGTGACAAAATTATGATTGTAATCACTTTTATATGTTTAACTATTTTTATAAATGCATTTAAGAAACATTTGTATTATGTTATTGTAGAGAAATGGTTTTAAAAAACTGCACATAAAAACTTTTCTTATCATTTCATTATTAGAATATAAATCCACAGTTATTACCAACACCAAATGTATAAAGCCCATTTATACTAATAAAAATGAATGTTCTATATGTTTCTTATGCGCTGCTGTACCGCTCATCTTATTCCGATCAAACTTCGACTACTTATTACTTGCATTTATTGATTAGTTATAAGCACAGTAAAATGATCTAATATGCAATCTATATAAATAAAAATGAATGTTTGCTCACACAACTACTTAATTCCTTACAACTATTTAATAATGTCAGAAATGCATTAGTTTATAAAAATTATTAGCTATTAAAAATATAAATATATTAATTAATACAATTCAGTCCATCTCAAAATCTTAACAATTTCAAATTTGTTAAGACGATGTCGGTGCCAAAATAATGAAAAACAGTTACTGTAGCAAGCATTAACTTTTTGATTTTTTAAAGCTATATTAATTGACTGAAGAAATGTGATAAAATGATCATTTACGTGCTAACATCAATCTCAAACAAATCTATAAATATTGATTGAAGTGTGTTTCAAGCTTCTACCACACCTGACAAAATATTTCAAATATATATTTAATAACAAACTTTTTTATTGCATTGGAATATATTTTTCATAAAAATTAGACCTAAATAAAACTTACCTCAAAAAGAAATATCTAAATTGAAAGATAAAAGAAATAAAATAAATTTTAATAAGGAAAAAAAATGAGAATTGAATGGCAGTAAACTAATCAAAACACAAGAAATGGTGGGGAACAAAGAACACCGAATTATTCGAATGTTTCGCGACTTGGTACTTTTTGCGCCAAATAAATTTTTGTTTTCACGCCAAGAACTATAATTTTTAAGCCAATATCTATGCACAAATAGGATAATTTTGGGACAATGGACAACGTTTGTCCCAACGAGACAAATGTTGTCCCTTGTCCCAACGCCATTGTCTGAAATGTTCACACAGGGACAATGCCGGGACAACAGCAGAGAGACAGTGTTTGCGGATAATAAAAAGCCTCGTGTGAACCCACCTTAACAGACCAAATTACCGTACGTACTAGTGACTAAAGAGGACTGGTGAAAAATGCCTGATGCTGTGCTCCACCTGTTTCTTTCGGCAGTTACTGCGAAATACTGGACATCATTCGGCGTTGTAACTCGGGGGCGACCTGTGGTGTAACGTCTACTCACATTACCATCATCTCTGAATTGTTTCCAAAGCCTGGAAATGACACTCTTGGCGATTCCGAGTTCCTCGATACTTGTAGCTTGTACAACCACATTCTAAACGGCCAATAATTCTACCTCGTAAAATATCATCAAAATGCGTCCTCTTGTATCATAACTATGTGGCTATTGTACTGAAAGGCTTATACAGCACTTGCAAACAATTTTACTTATTTATCTGTATTCCTTATACATCACTATCTTGCAATCTCTTAATTGACAAGTCTTATAGGTGTCATCTGGAGGCTTCCTGCAATTTCCATATGATTTTTAGAGATATGTGTAGTCATTTTATGGATGTTATACTTTAGAGTTCCGAATGTTTTGGAATCATCCTTAATTGTCGATTATGAGTGAATATAAATGTTATGAATATATAAGACGGATATAACAGAAATATTAGTTGAATTAAAGAATTCCCAACATTCATTCTACATTTATGTGAAATTTTAATTCTAAAGGCAAGTGAATTCAATGTCTTTGATTCCTTTGTATGATCATATGTTTGTAAGTAACGATTTTGCATATAGATTGAGTTGTATTATTAGGAGTTTGAATAATTTCCTAAATTAGTTCATTAACAACAACCGTCCTGAAAATAACTCAAAATACAATAGATAAATTTCTTTAAAGTCTATATGCTTCTTAATGTTTTTATTCAATCAGTGTTTCTATTTGGAAATATTTATTATGTCTATTTTAAATTTATATGAAAAATATAATACATATATTTATAAATTCGGGATACGATAATTTATTTTCCTAAATTTAGAATCCCTAGATAAGAACAACTGATTTTTCATCCCAGTTTTACATACATAATATTTGTTAGAGTATAGAATTTTGTTCGATAGTGCATAGATTTATAAAAGAAAAATAAACGTATTTAAAGAGAAATTTGTTTCTCTTCATGTGTCTTTAATGATTTATGAGTCTTCTCATGCGTCTTTAATGATTAGTTATCGTCTTATGAAGACAAAAGTTGATAACTAATTTAAATTCACAACAGCAGAGTCGAATGTTTTTAGAAAAGAATTCGAATATTTCCTCCATTTAAAAAAGCGTTTCATTAACAAAATATTTTTCATATTTTTCCACATGCTTCAAGTGAAATAGTAAAAGTTCCGAAACGATACGGAAGACTGTTGAACACTATGAAATAAACACTAACAACAAACTGCTTAAAAACAAAATTTTCGCTATATTAAACTGCGTGAAGTGAAATAAGTGACCAATACTTAATTATCTAAGCAAAATTATTTTCCAGTTATAAAATTAATTTGGATTATTCATCATAATTCTTACCTACTTGTCATCAGAGAAAATAAAGTTTTATGCTTACATTTGGAAAACTATCATTGATAGATAACGTAACTTAACCATTAACTTAAACCATTTTCTCGTGAAAAGATAAATGGAAGATAAAAAGACAAAATTAAGTATTATAATTATTTAAAAAATAAAAATAATTTATATTTTAAAAAAGAATATTTTGAGAATAAACAATGAGAATTACTTGAATTGAAGCCGTATAACACACTGAAGGAATATTTTCTAATATTATAATTGAAAATAATTGTTTTCAAAAAATAACAAGGCATTTTCGATTAACATACTTTATAAATACAATTAAAACTATGAATAATAAACATATTAAATATCATTTTTTTATATTTTGGAATATTTAACAAGCAGTTAGGAAAATATTAAAATTTGTTATCTTAAGCCATAGTATGAAATAACATCATCACTCATAGATAGTAAATTTTCTTGTTTGAGTTTGATGTCTAAATTCTTATTTAGAGAATGATAAAAAAATTTTATTTGCAAAATTGTAATGAAATACAAAAATATTTGCTATTAAAATGCTCGATAATATTTCTGTAACGAAATGTATCCAAATTGCATAATATTTATGTTAAAGTTTGATGCATCATTATTTAGCCCTTTCTAGGGTCAGAAAAAGTATACTTCGAATATAGTTCTTCAATCTTTGTAGGAAATTATAAAAACTGGTATGCTCTGACAACTTTTTCTATAAGACAAAAACTTAGAGGCTTCAATTCCTTGTCTCATACAAAATGGTGCATCTTGACTTGATAATTATTAATTAATCTTTCAATTTATCTAATAAGCTAAATATTTTATTTTCATTCACCAGTCACAATCCTAAAAATATTTCGCACTACCACGACTAGAAAAAATTGGGTTTTTAAAAGATTTAAATCCTCTCTTCTACTGATGAAAACAATAAAAATTGTGGTTCACAAAATATATTGATAACACTTTTTAAAATTAAAAAATAAAATGAAGTCGAATAGAAACACTGTGATTTAATAATTATTTAATTTTAGAAATTGTAACTTCACCTTGCATACAGCCGACTACCCCGCCACCACTGAACGTAGCAGTATCGACAGGATTTGTTGCGATCGACTGCTGAATAAGTAGTGTCTAATCTTACACTAACCGAACAGTCAAACTAACATTCCTTTGCGGGGTAGTAAATAGTTATTTTTCTCCTCATCGGCACACTCTCAAGCAGTTGGAATGAAACTATCAATCTTTAGCATCAAATTCTTCAGGATTTTGAGATTACCTGGTACCATCAGTACTGTACTTCAATCATTACTGACAATCTTCCTCAACTCTGAGTTCTCCATACATTCCAGTAAGTAGTGGTAAACCGTACCCGTTTCTCCACAAATGCATTTATTTTCCTGCGTTCTTCCAAATCATTGGAAATATGCAGGAAATCTCCCATGTCCAGATATTATTTGGAGAAACTGTAACTGTCATAAAAAACGAGTGAACAGGTTTTATCTTATTAAAAACAAGCCAAGTTAAATAATTTAGAGAAAGTTGAAGTCGAAAAAAAATTATGTGTGCCAAATTAATTTTCCATAAACACACAGTGGGCTAAAAATCTAGGAAATTTTTTTATTTATTATTTGTAAAGCCTTTTATGACATTACACCCTACATATCTAAACTTTAGTCTGTACCATCTCCGCCAAATCTTTGAATTTTAAGGTATCCCACTACGTTTAAAACACAGGTTATCAAACATATTGGCGAACAATTTTTATTGTTATTTCTTGTAGTTGCAACTTTCCTCTTTTCAAAACAGTTTATCTTTTCTAGAAAAAGGAAGGCCTGATTTATCACTCAGTTTCACTTACTTTTCAGCCAAAATTTGGCTTTAACTTGAACTTTATAAAAACTAATTTTCTTTAAAATTCTCCACCGTTAACACGATATCTAAAAAAATAAAAGAGGTAATTACATTAAAATTTCAGCGTGTTTCTTTTAAATATGAGAAATGAAATGAATTAGAATTTTTATTGCTGGTGAAAGGCTTTTTCATTTATGGGCACTTTTTAGAAAAATTGTAAATTTACGAAACAAAATGCATATATACGTATATTTTACCCATAACTTCTTTTCACCTCAATTTTTTTAATTTAATTTCTTTGTATCTTACTTTTAGGATTGGTTCCTTTCATTTATCCTTATATTCTTATATTTTATAATTTGTGTACAGAGAAAAATAGGATTGCTGCATCACAATTTTGTGTAGAATGTTAAGCACTTTGGTTAAACTTCATTAAAATTTACTATAAATTTTCCTATTTCTCAAATGATATAGTTTCTAATAATTTTGCTGTATTTATTGAATTTTGTATTATAATTGTCAATACATCTATAAACCATAGTTTTAAATAGTTTTAAAAAAGATCCAATTCTTCAAAAAATTTCCTTCGAAAGTAGTCATACCTTAAAGGTCGCAACCGTATTCACATCTCCATTCGCCATACTTTCATTGATAGTAAGGTGATATATTCGATGACAAGCACAGCATATATTTGGAAGAAACATTTATTTTCAGATCTGCTGTATTGCTGCATAACAGTAAATCGATGCGTTGTGAAAAAATAACAATACATTTATTTTTCTAATTAATCCATGTCATGAAAAAAATTTCAGTCCAGTATATAAACATTTTTTCTTATTTCATTTCAAATATTGTTTTACTTTATTACGGAAATATCTCAAGCTTCCATAGAGTCCAAGTAGCATTAATTTTATATTCAAAGCAATACTGCGTATTAAAAATTTCATTTAAGCTTTTTTAAAAGATAATGAAAATAATATTTTTATTTAGATAGTTGTAATTTCAGAATTGTTTGAAGCATTAGTAAAATATATTTATAATCCAAAAAATAATGAATTATATTATTTTAAAAAGTTTCCTTTGTAATCTATACTAAATTAAAAAAACAAACGTATTTAGGAATTCTAATTACTAATATTTAAAACTTACGAGACTGAAGCACTGAAAAATTTCGAAGACGTTATTTGTTATCTAAAATTTTTTGTAGAATCAATTAAAATGATTAGTTAATTTAAAATAATACATATTCATAAGAACAATAAAATACTAAAAATTTATTCTTAAATTCGTTTGGCTTATTTCAATAATAAAGCGTAAAAATAAAGCAATTTTTTTTGTATGAAATAAGACACTTAATTCTATAATTGTTCAATTGATTCATAAAATAAACCTTATTATAATAATTAAGGGGTAAAATAGATTATTTATAGGTTTCACATGGTAACATTCTAATAAAAATACATTTTCAAATCACTTAAAAATTATTAGTTAATTAAAATCTCAACTACGGCCATTTGGCTAGTGTTTCATCGTTCAAATTCTACGGAATTAAATAAAAAATTGTAAGGTCGTTCTTGCACATTTTGCAAAGACTTTGGAATTCTCATATTAGAAAATGCAACAATCAGGAAAAAAATATCTTCTTTTATCAAATGCTCAGAAATCACATGAACAATATCTATTTTAGATAGCAAATCCGCAAGATTTGTTACCTCAGTTCGTTTCCGTCGTTTTCGTGAGCTGACTGTCATTCCCAATATTTCACACAAACTCCATTTCGGTATCAGGAATAAGACTTCAACAAAATAATCAGGATAAATATCTCCCACTAATCGATCGACCACAGGCTTGTGAATTTGCAAAATCAGATTTTCAATTTGATCTTCATTATAGCTACTCCATATGAAGTCATGCATTGTTACATTCCCTGTAATAAAGTCGCTTCTCATTTCATTCACTTGATCACAGCATTTATTCCAACACTGAAATAGCTCAGGTTCGCATTCTAGTGCTCGTTTCAAATCATTTGTTACGCAATATTTAAATGCTATTACTTTTAGTATATAAATAACCCACTCCTTATTTACATCATAAAGTGTAATATTCACTAGAATATCTAAAGGAGTGTTTCCATCCTTATCCTCTGCGTAAATGTTGGCGCCACAGAGCAGAAGTTCAATCTCAATACAGCTTGGTGGATGGGTCAAAGCCACATGTAAAGGAGTTTCCAAATCCTTATTGCATATATTTGGGTTTGCATAAGATCGCAACAACTGCAATGGAGCTTCTATATTATACTCTTTGATGGATTGCATAAGTGGAGTGTCTCCCTTTGAATTTAATAGATCGCGATCTATGCATGGATGTTTTAGTAGTGTTTTGACGATCCATAAGTCTTGATGTGCTCGATCTGGATTTGGCGTTTCAGATAATGTGCAATCGACGACCGCAAAATGCAAGGCTGTCATTCCAAGGTAATTCTGAGCATTGATTAAAGCTCCTTGATCAATCAATTCCTTGACAACAAAACGTTTCCGTGTAATAACTGCTAAATGTAAAGGTGTATAACCCAAGTGATTTGCCAAATTGATATCAGCACCGGCTTGAATCAAGCGTCTAACAACTTCAATGGTGTTAGCGGGACTAGCGCATGCATAATGGACGGGCCTGTTACCACCATAAGTCAGGTGATTGGGATCCAATCCTTCCTCCAGTAATTGGATAACATGATTTAAGTTGCTGAAAACTCGAATGTAGTCATAAATCTGATTATTATCTATCTGCATGAGAATAATCTTTAATAATCTAAATCTAGAAATAGGCAATTTTGTAAGAAGCAGATGATAACAGTTGGTATAGAAAGTCGATTCAAACTCCTTGTCATATGGCAAATAATTATCTAATTACCAGCAATGAAACACAGAAAGTTGAAACCACTTTAAGCATTTTTGAATCCACACTAACTTCGATTGTCTTTAAAAGTGACAACAAGTGAGCAGTTTTTAAGAATGTGCATATATGTTGCCATCCCCAGGTATGAAAAATCAAGATTGATTGATTGTGAAATTTACTATTGCGTATATAATCATTTTTATTTAAGAAATATTCACGCAGCCTTGATGAGTATAGCATCTAAAGGTGGATTCACACGAGGCTTACTATTGTCCGCAAGCGTTGCCTCTGTGCTGTTGTCCCGGTATTATCTTCTTGTGAACAGTTGAGACAAAGCGGACAACTTTTGTCCCTAAGGGACAATTATGTGCCATTATCCAGTTATGATCACGCGATTTTCCGGAAGTAGGCGTGATCTTCTATGCTGTTAATAATAAGCCTCGTGTGAACTTACCTTAACGAATAAAGCATGAACAATCTCGAATAAGTATTTGATCGATCACCCTTAAGAAAAGAGGGGGGGGGGAATTCTATGCTCCCTAATGCCTTTGATGATTTTAATAAATGACCTGATAATGTGTAACTTCTCCCACAGTTTATATCATATTTGAATGATTCTACTTCAGCTTATAGGCTTTTGAATCTCTTACTGGATTCTCTATGACGAATGAAATGATGTTTAAGGGACTAAAGAATCAATTTAAAAATCTAACGGATGCACTTCTATATATTTAAATCACTCATAAAAACAAAACACTTTTCTGCTATATAAAATTTTACATTTTTAAATGGTTAAAAATCACCAATGCGTGATTGGAAAAGTCTGTCTTGTATTTAATTTGGAACGTATGAAATAGATAAATAACTCTTTATTGAATTTAGTTAAAGCTAACTGATTACCTCATATCGAGAATTCCTCAAATATTTGGCGAGACTTATAGAAACATTATGTGCAACAATTGGCTCTCTGATGGCGCAACTCATTCACCATTCAATACAGTACATTATTTTCATGTGTTACTTATATTTTTTTATAATTTTTATATTATTTTTGTTATTAAAGGAATTATTATATAAGTATTATTTTTAAAAGACAACGAATGAAAACATGATATTGATTTATTTTCGGGAAAATTCATATTAAAACTATATTAAACATTTTTTATAATAATAAACACGTGCTTGAACTTTGCTTTGAATTACTTTTTCGA